>PVKP010003989.1:0-102367 GCA_004027715.1 Plecturocebus donacophilus
TTCTACTGAGAGATCTGCTGTGAGTCTGATAGGCTTCCCTTTATGGGTAACCTGGCCTTTCTCTCTGGCTGCCCTTAGTATTTTCTCCTTTATTTCAATCCGAGTAAATCTGACGATTATGTGTCTTGGGGTTGGTCTTCTTGAGGAATATCTTTGTGGGGTTCTCTGTATTGCCTGGAGTTGAGTATTGTCATGTCTTACTAGTTTAGGAAAATTTTCCTGGATAATATACTGAAAAATATCTTCCAGCTTGGTTTCATTCTCTTCATCACTTTCAGGTATACCTATTAAGCATAAATTAGATCTTTTCACATAGTCCCATATTTCTTGGAGATTTTATTCATTCCTTTTTACGCTTTTTTCTCTGATCTTGTCTTCTCGTTTCATTTCATTAAGTTGGTCTTCGACCTCTAATATCCTTTCTTCTACTTGATCAATTTGACTGTTAAAATACTTCACGGATTTCTCATATTGTGTTTTTCAGCTCCATTAATTCATTTATGTTCTTATCTAAATTGTCCATTCTCGTTAGCATTTCGTCAAACCTTTTTTCAAAGTTATTAGTTTCTTTGCATTGATTTAGAACATATTCTTTTAGCTCACAGAAGTTTCTTATTATCCACCTTCTGAAGCCTAATTCTGATGATTCTTCACACTCGTTTTCCATCAAGCCTTGTTCTGTTACTGATGAGGAACCAGTGTCCTCTGTAGAAGGAGAGACTGATTTTGAGTGTTCTCAGTTTTTTTTTACGGTGGCTTCTTGGCATCTTTATGGTTTTATCCATCTGTCGTCTTTGTAATTACCCACTTTCAAATTAGGTCTCTGAGTGGACGTCCAGCTTGTTAATTCACAGCTCTGGAATCTATGTAATTTTCACTGTGGTGACCCGCAACGCTAGCTAAAACAGCAGCGTTGAAATTCGTGGTGCTTTTCTGCCCGGGGGTCTCCAGTCTGACTTCCCTCTTCAGTCCCTTTTTCAATCAGCTGGATGGACTGCTCTGCCTTCACAGAGATCCAAACATCATCCAAAAGGAGACTCAGTCCCGTTTACTCTGCACCAAGAGCCTCCGAGCCGAGGCGCCGGCAAAAATGCCGCGCCAGCCCAAAGGGTCGTGCTGGCGACCCGTGAGGCTCCTCCGCTGGGAATGTCCTGGTCCGTGGGCAGTAAAAATTTATCGGTAAGTGTGGCATCCACTGGCTCTCTGCATTTTACTGGGAGCTGCAATCCTGAGCTGCTAGTGATCAGCCATCCTGGATCTCTCTCCGGCCCCAAAGAATTTTAACTATATGTTGGGTAGTTTCTGATAACTAAATATTGGGAAATAAACCTCCCCCGACCCCTGCTTTCTAGTTTTGCAGTTCTCACACTTTCTGTAGTTGTTAGAAGCATGGTGCATAGTTTTAAGAATGCATTATAAACTGAACTTGGCAATGGGATGAAGTTCCTCAGATGCAGTTTGTCCACTGCTAATATCAAAGGCAATAAATACTTGAGCGTCCTGGGCAGTGTTGGAACTGTAAGCTGCCAGTGTCTCATTTTCTTTTCCTGACACTTTAAGTATCGATGAAAAACTCTGTGTTGTCTGGGTTAGTTTTAACTAGGTAGTTTGAGAGATGTGAATGATTTGTTTGAAAAATCTACTTTGTAAAATGAGTCAACCAGATTATGCAAAAGGAGAAAGTAAGAGAGGTCTTAGAATTTTATTAAGATCTTTTTCACATTTTGTGTTTGTATTTCATTTTGTCCATGGAAAAGTCTGTATTGTGGTGATCGTTTTGACATTAAACTTCAGGATACTTAGAATTAAAATCGTAAGGGCATTAAAATGCAACTTTACGGCCTGCGCAGTGGCTCACGCCTGTAATCCCAGCACTTTGGTAGGTCGAAGTGGGCAGATCAGGAGGTCAAGAGATCAAGACCATCCTGGGTAACATGGTGAAACCCCATCTCTACTAAAAAATACAAAAAGTATCTGGGTGTGGTGGTGCGCACCTGTAGTCCCAGCTACTTGGGAGGCTGAGGCAGGAGAATCACTAGAACATGGGAGGTGGAGGTTGCAGTGAGCCAAAATTGCACCACTGCACTACAGCCTAATGTCTGGCGACAGAGCAAGACTCTGTCTCAGAAAAAAAAAAAAAAGCAACTTTATGTTTGTAATATACTGGACTAAATAAGGTATACATTTTAAAACTTGATGTTTTAGCAGTGTATGCCGTGTAATTGCATGAAAAGTAACATTTCATAGGCTGACCAGGGTTGAAATAGAGCAAACCACCTGAAAATTAGTTAGAAGAACTAAAGGACAGAGTAAGAACAGGACCAGAGTTAAAGGATAAAGCATCCTACCTTTGTAAGGAACTTCTTGTTGAACACTGAGGGTTTAATAACCATGTTTCATATTTGACAGCAATCAGTGAAATTTCCTAATCTTGAGGTTCTCTCATGTATATACACATGTATCTAGTTTCCTGTCTAGTCTAATTCAAACCTTACATTCTTGATTTATGTCAGATATACCTCGCTCCCTCTGTGTCTGACAGCACTGAGGGAATTTCTTAATAATAAGATTGAGTGTTCACATATACAGGGACTTCTCTTGCCTATACTTTGGCAGCTTAAAACCCTAGACATTCTCACTTTTTCTCCTTTCCTTTTAGATATATGGCAGACATGAGGAATTGGCTGGGTTGGAGTTTGCTTCTTAAGAAGTCCTATCAGGCTGGGTACAGTGGCTCACGCCTATAATCCCAGCATTTTGGGAGCCCGAGGCAGGTGGATCACCTGAGGTCAGGAGTTTGAGACCAGCCTGGCCAACATGGTGAAACCCCATCTCTACTAAAAATTTTAAAATTAGCCAGGCGTGATGGTGGGTACCTGTAATCCGAGCTACTCAGGAGGCAGAGATAGGAGAATTGCTTGAACCCAGGAGGTGGAGGTTGCAGTGACCAAAGATTACACCACTGCACTTCAGCCTGGGTGACAGAGTGAGACTCTGTCTCAAAAAAGAAAAAAAAAAGTCCAATCAAAGTTAGAGCTTATGAAACTTTCTCATTAGAAGTTAGCATTGGATTGGGACTGGGATAGGCTCCTCAAAGACTGAACATAGTGGTGTGGTGTACCCAGTGCTAACTTGCTGTACCTTTTCCCAGATCATGTCTGAGCAGTCCTCAGGTCCTGACTTCATGTTATGGAACATCATTGTTCCTCTCTCTCCCACCTGTGCTCCCATCAGTCTTCCTTCTTCCCATCATCCTATGGAAAATTTTGTGATCACCTTGGCAAAGGGACCCTGGTTTCCATAGGCCCTACATCAGGATATGAATTTGGTTATTCTAAGATCGTGTCAGCCAATTAACTGTCACTTAGAGGAAACACTAGTGGATCCCTCAAAATTAGAGAGTCATGCACTGTGGGTAATTGTTAATATATGAATGGCTTTTTCTTTTCCTTTTTAGATGGAGTTTCACTCTGGTCACGCAGGCTAGAGTGCAGTGGTGCGATCTCGGTTCACTGCAACCTCTCTCTCCTGGGTTCAAGCAATTCTCCTGCCTCAGCCTCTAGTAGCTGGGATTACAGGTGCCTGCCACCATGCCCAGCTAATTTTTGTATTTTTAGTAGAGATGGGGTTTCATCACGTTGGCCAGGCTGGTCTGGAACTCCTGACCTCAGGTGATCAGCCCACCTTGGCCTCCCAAAGTGCTGGGATTACAGGCGTGAGCCACTGAGCCCAGCCAGCTTTTTCTTTTAGAAAGGAAAGAGTAATGATTAATACTAAAATAGGACAGGTGTGGTGGCTTACAGGCATGAGCCACTGCACCCAGCCAGTGACTCTTTTTAAATCCTGTGGTTAGTCAATACTTGATGTCTGTAGCGATGTGATCTCCTGAACCAAAACATGCCTTACCAGGGCATGGAAAAGGAACAAATCTTTAAGTCCAGTAGGTGACCATTGTCAGGACAAAAGAACTTGACCACCTGCTTTTCTTGAAGTCAGTGCCAACTAGAAACGAGCTTGACCAAAGCCAGTTCATTTCTCCTGAGCTACGATCAGAATTAAATGCCTGGCATACCATTTTAATGGTCGCAGTAATCCATTTTCATGGTGGCAGGACCTGAATGGGAACTCGTACCAAGCCAACAAAGCCTTCTTTGGAAATGAGATGACCAGCAGTCCTCAGCAGGGTTCATTCAGTCTTGCAACTTGGTGTTTTAGCCCGTGGTTACAATGTAAACAAAGAACTTACAGATTATTTAAAAAGAGTAAAAGAATTTAACCAGTGTGTAAAATTTACAAGCTGGGCTCTGGCACCCCTCTTCTGTCTCAAAACAGTCCAGCTCTATGCTATTTATGCTGCATGGATATGTGGAGGCTTTATTTAACTCCTCAGTTTCTGAAACCCAAGTTATATTCCATAGTCTGTCAGAAGAGGGATGGCACTGCCATAGGTCTTAGAATGGGAGTGATCCCTCTGTTCTTGTCTTAGTAGAGCAGTAACAAAGCAAGAATACCCCTTTGACTGAAACTAGGATGGTTCTGTTCCTAGGGCAGCCTTAGTCACTGTTGCCCTGTTTTTGTTATTGTTAGATATTTTTTCAGAAGTAAAGAAGCACTGACTTTTGGTCAGAATCGAAATGTGAAGCAAGTTACATGAATGTATTTTTGCCAGATCAAGCTTGTCCCTGTGAATCAAGGGTAGGCAGAAAATGAGAAAGAACATTTCTAAGGACAAGGACAGAAGTGGACAGGCTGGGTTTGTATTTTCAAACGAAGGAAATACATTTGGGCTTGGATATGTTCTCATTTTTAAAGTAGTTGTTTATGCTTGTAATTTAAATGCCAGAATGTATTTAATTACAAATTTGCATTTGTTGAAATTGGACATCTGTATATGTAAATATGTTTTCATTATCATAAGTTAAAATGTGAATAATTTTCCTAGTAACCATATATTGATCACCATTCTGGTCTATATAGTCCTGAATTGTTTTTTGCTCTTTCTCTTTTTAGGTCTGTCTCCATTTCAGCCTATGTCTTTGATTTTTCTCCCTTGATTCAGATTGGTTTTTATCCTACTCCCCTTTTCCCTCTTATAAATTTTTTTCTCTTATAATACTAATCTGTCCTGCCTTTTTGCCACATAATGGGTGTTTGTCAGTTGATGTTGTGGTGGCTCTCTTGATAACAATTGTGACTGGAAAATTTCATCTCATTTTGTTTGCCATGTCATCAGCTGAACTGTTTACAAGCAAATACTTACATCTCCATGGATACAGGATTGTAAATCCTTGATTTACATAGATTTCTAAATCAGTGAAGAGATATTTATAGAACGTACACTCTGTGCCTAGGACTGTGTTATACACTACAAAAAACAGCCTTAAAACTCTAAAACGCACATAGAAAGATTTCATCTTTGAATCCACTGTGTGTTTCAAAGCATAGTTTCTCCAAAAGAATGATTCAAACATACAGCAGGTTTAAAAGCTGCTTTGGGTGGGGGGGTTCTTCATTTGTATCTATAAGGATGTGGGTAGATGAAGAGAAAGCTAGCAGAGAGAGAGAGATGAATATAGCCATTAACACCGTGGGTTTACTCAGAATGTTTCAAATAATTAACTATACCCAGTCATTCCTGAGTCATTAGAAGATAATCATCCTTCCCAGTTCCATGAATTTAAGAGAAACCTCAAGAGGCCAGCCCAGAGCAGCTAGATAGATGACCTTAAAACTTTTGTCAACAACTACAACATGCACAGAAAATGCCCATACACTTTGGACACTATGTGTTTACCAGATGTGGCTCCTAGTTGAAAAATGTGTGTGATAATTCTCTGTTGTATACTGAAGTCGAGCATTTTTCTATTGCTTTTTATTTTTATGCCTAGATTATCAACAAGGTTAGATATGTTCTTTATTAAAGAGAGGGGCATTTAAAGGCCTGCTTTTGACCTTTCTATCCAGGGAAGCTCAAGACTGACACACGTTACTTTACTTAGAGTCAGAGTTTATTAAATGAGAAGCCAGTCAATAAAATGTGTCTTGCCTTTCCTAGTGGGAGCTGGCAATGCCATTTAAGAACACGTGGCCGGTTTATCCAAAATCTAACTGGAGCCTCTTCAGGAATCCTGGATAATGGCTAAGCCAAGAACACTCTTGCACTTCTGCCCAGCACAGGATGATTTTTACTAGCATTTATTCTTTCAGTTCTGCTGGGGTAAAAAGGAAGTTGAAGGTACATCTACAAATCTTTTTGAGTCCCTTTGAGACAAAGCTGTGAGCAGCTTCATCTCTTGAACTTCTATGAGGCATATTGTGTACTTGTCTAAGAAACATGTTTCCCCATGTTGTGTACTTGTCTAAGAAATATGTTTCCATAAAGTAAACATGCGGTTGCTAAAGGCACAGTGCCAGGCACATCTGTGTCCACAGACATTGCTGGTAAACTAAGGACTGCCCTGGATAATGCTTTGAGGTACTGCAAAGTTCAGTTGGCTTAGTAATTCATTTATTGTTTTGGGGGAACAGTTTTTTTAATGAGTCTTTCATCATAGATTTACATGCTGCTTATGCTTGTATTTCACTCTTTGGGTTTTTTTAAGTTATTTTGTGAGTGAGCGAAGCTTTCTGTTATCACAGGCAACCATTACATATTCAGTTTATTTCACTGACAGTAGTAAGCTCACTGCAGGCAGGAGTCATGTCTTTATGAATTCAGGAGGCTTAGGAAAGCCAAAACTCTGAAGTGCCATTTAGTGGCTCAGATGAAAAACATAATGGTAATAACAGTAGGGAAATTAAAATGTTTTAAAATGTTTCTGTGATTCTAGGCTGAGTGCAGTGGCTCACACCTGTAATCTCAGCACTTTAAGAGGCTGAGGTGGTCAGATCACCTGTGGTCAGAAGTTTGAGACCTGCCTGGCCAACATGGTAAAACCCTGTCTCTACTGAAAATACAAAATTTAGCCAAGCGTGGTGGTGGTTGCCTGTAATTCCAGCTACTCTGGAGGATGAGGCAGGAGAATGGCTTGAACCTAGGAGACAGAGGTCGCAGTAAGCCAAGATTGTGCCATTGTACTCCAGCCTGGGCGACAAAGCAAGATTCCATCTCAAAATAAAATAAAATAAAATTCTGTGATTCTACATCCCAGTCACCAGAGAAAAGCTTGAATTTGATATTTAGGAAGCTATTTTTCCATTCATTATTCATGATTTTTTTTTAACTTGCTTGATGACTTTCCTAGTCTGAGGAGGTCTCTGAAGGATTCCAAGCACATTATGCTCTTGGATTTAAGTGACCTCTAGTTGGAATCAAATACATAGTATAAGTATTCACAAATTATTTCCCCCTTGTCAGTCTGTCTGTTCTGCTAGAGGAAAGAATATCTCAGTGAGTGAGATGAGATATTCTGGTAGATTTCTGAAACAATAGTGGTCTTCATGAGATTCTAGGAATCCTAAGTCTTGTTCATCTTTAAATAAAATGCCAAACATCTGATCTGCCTCCAATTTGATGAACAAAACGGAGTTGCTTTGAGCCTTTTGGCATCTATGAGTGAGTGGCAGACTTAGGTCTGACAGGAACTTGGGGTTTTTTTTCCCCCCATGTATAAGAATTTTCTTTGAAACACCAAGAATCTCTTTACTTTACATTATGGAATATTTACGTAAGAAAGAATTTCCTCCATAAACTTTATAATATATATTGATACAAATATTGACTTTGTTTCTAGTCCCTTCAAGAAAGGGAAGTAATAAAGTGAGGTAATTCTCAACCAAATAAACTTACATTATTTAATGGATATTTATTTTAGAAAGATGAAAAACACAATAAGCTAAGAAAAACCTTTAAAATCAGTTACTATACCATTGATGGCTAAACAATATAAACATTTGAGTACACATACTACAAGATTAATTTTTTCTCTCTGTAAATATGTTGGCTACTTTATAGAACAAAGTGGAAGTCTATATACTTTTTCCTTGAACATCATTTTTATTGGCTGTGTAATATTTCATTATATAATACAGGTGAACCTTAGTTTATATTAAATAACCCTTTCTTGATAATCCCTAGATTTCAAATAACCTTTGTTGATAAATCGACATTTATGAAGCCTTTTTCTCTATAACAATATTATAAATAATAGTTTATTTTCTAGGTTAGCTCCTCAAATTCTAATTCATATTTATTACATGGTAAGATGCACTGCTAAATAAATGGCACTCTGACACTTAAAACATAGGTTCTGCTTATCGTTATCATTTTTGTGGAAATCTCTGTAATCCAGTTAGCACCTGACACAGTGTCAGAGATAAAACAGGCACTCACCAAAATCTGAATGAGTGGGAGATGACATTCTGTCTTTGCTCAGCTTGTCCTGACCAAAACAGCCAAGTGGAACAGATGGTGTTCACTTTCTGAACTATGAGAGGAGAGTTGGCGGGTGACAGGAAGAGCACACTGGATTAGCAGGATTTCCTCACGATTTGTGCCTTTGGCAGTTGTCAGCAGTTCTGCCTCAGACAACCTCATAAAGACTCCCAGGAACTCTGTTTATCTGGTACAAAGTTGGGGGTAGTGGAAGTGGGGATGTAAAAGATACAGAAATCTTGAACAACAAACTTGACCTAATTTTGTTTACTATTTATTTATTTATTTAGAGACTGAGTCTCACTCTGTCTCCAGGCTAGAATGCAATGGTGCAATCTCAGCTCACTGCAACCTCCGCCTCTCTCCCAAGTCCAAGCGATTCTCCTGCCTCAGCCTCCCAAGTAGCTGGGACTATAGGCATGCGCAGCCATGCCCGGCTATTTTTTTTTTGTATTTTTAGTAGAGACGGGGTTTCACCATCTTCTCCAGGATGGTCTCAAACTCCTCGCCTCAGGTGATCGCCCACCTCGGCCTCCCAAAGTGCTGGGATTACAAGCGTGAGCCACGACTCCAGGCCCTAATTGATATTTATAGATCATTCCACACAGTGCAAGCAGAATACACATTTGTTTTAAGTGCACGCAGAACATTTATCATGTTCTGAACCATAAGACAAGGAATTCATGGACAGTTTTTTTAAAAAAGTTAAGCATATACCTTTCATATGTAGGCATTCCACTTATAAGTATTTATCCAAAAAGAAAGAAAGTATACGTTCATTCAAAGATTTCTACATGAATGTTCATTGCCATTTTATTTGTAAAAGCCAAAAACTAGAATAACCGAAAATGTCCATCAGCATGTGAATGTGTAAACTGTGGTGTATCCACACTGCAGAATACTACTCAGTAATAACAAGAAATAAACTGTTGATACATTCAACAACATGGATGAATCTCAAAGTAAATTTCACTTCATGCTAAGGTAAAGAAGCCAGATGAAAAGGGTACATACTCTGTGGTTCCCTTTGTATAAATGTTTAAATCCCACGTATTGTATAAATGTTTAAATCCCACGTATTGTATAAATGTTTAAATCCCGCGTACTCATATAAAGAGACCAATCAGAGCAGCGATTGCCTGGAGGTGGAGAATGGTGGGACAGGGTGGGAGGAAGGATTAAAGGGGCATGAATCAACTTTTGGAGGTCTTGGATGCGATGTTTCTTAGGTTACACATGTGTCAAAACATCAAATCTTACACTTTCAAGATGTGTAGTTTATTATAAATCATAACCTCAATAAAGCTGTTTATAAATAGATCATAAAATAAGGCATTTAGAATTCTGGGGCTGTTTACATCATTATAGTGTTTATCAAACACACTTACATGCAAATGGCATGACATTTTACCTTGTACTGTGCTGGGTCAATAAAAGGGACTTGCTTGGTGATTCGTACTTCTGTATAACAAGAAACAAGGAAAAATGTTAGGAATCTTAACAGATAAGGCCGAGTGAGGTGGCTCATGCACATCATCCCAGCACTGTGGGAGGCCGAGATGAGAGGCTCTTTTGAGCTCAGGAGTTTGAGATCAGCTTGGCCAACATGTCAAAACCCCATCTTTACAAAAAATTAGCTGGACGTGGTAGCACGCCTGTCTGTCTGTCTGTCTGTCTGTCTGTATCAGTTTGTCTATCTGTCTGTGTCTGTCTATCTGTCTCTATCTATCTACCTATCTGATATTCTCTCCATTTTTCACTGAGGAAAAGTCTTTCGTGTATATACATGGTTAACAATTGAGAATTGAATTTTCAATCGTGTTGCATCTCTGTGAGTAGAGAAAAAGAGAAATAGAAAATGTGATAATTCAGTAGCTACTCCTTGCCTGTTGAATCAAGATCAAATTCCTGAGCCACTGGCTTTTGATGTTTTGTGTGGTTTGACCCTAAGCTTCTTGTTTAGTTTTGTCTTGCCCCTCCCAGAGAATGTACTGATTTTTCCCCTACTTCACTGCCTTGGTTAATGCTTTCCTCTGCCTGTGATTGTTACGTATCCCACTTCATCTTTTGGCTCTATTTGGTAAAATGGTGCATATCCTTTAGATTCTTTTTTGGATGCTTTCTCTGGTGTTTCCCCTGTGTTCTGTATTTTAATAGACACTAAGCCCATAGTGTGTACCCTACACTCTGCACTATATGTATTTACATATGTGTCTTGAATGACTTTTATTACCTAGCCAGGTACCTTATACATGGTAGGCCTTGTGATGGTGCCTTAAACACAGTGGGTGGAAGATAGTTTGGCACTTACTCAAAGATCTGAAAGCAGAAGTACCATTTGAGCCAGCATTCTCATTACTGGATATATACCAAAAGGAATATTAATTATTCTGTTATAAAGATACACGCATGTGTATGTTCATTGCAGCACTATTCACAATAGTAGAGAATTAACCCAAATGCCCATCAGTGATGGACTGGATAAAGAAAATGTGGTGCATATATACCATGAAATACTATGCAGCCACAAAAAGGAATGAGATCATGTCTTTTGCAGGGACATGGATGGAGCTGCAAGTCTTGTCCTCAGCAAACTTAACACAGGAACAGAAACCCAAACACTGCATTTTCTCACAAGTAGGAGCTGAAGGTTGAGAACACAGGACACATGATGGAGAACAACACACATGGGCCTGTGTGGGGCTTGAGGGTGGAAGAGCATCAGGAATAACAGCTAATGGATGCTGGGCTTAATACCTAAGTGATAGGTAGATCTGTGTAGCACACCACGATGGCATGCGTTTACCTACGTAACAAACCTGCACATCCTGCACATGTACCCTGGAACTTAAAAGACCATAATGGAAGCAATAGTCAGTGAGATTGGTCCTACTGTTTTAGATGCAGAGTTAATGCATTTTTGTTATTATTTAGGTGCATTGGGCTTAACTTGTACCTTGGTTGTTTTTTGTTTTTGTTTTTTTTTTGAGATGGAATCTCGCTCTATTGCCCAGGCTGGAGTGCAGCGGCACCATCTCGGCTCACTGCAACGTCCCCCTCCCGGTTCAAGTGATTCTCCTACCTCAGCCTCCTGAGTAGCAGGACTACAAGCACATGCCACCACGTCCAGCTAATTTCTTGTATTTTTAGTAGAGATGAGGTTTCACCATGTTAGCTAGGATGGTCTCCTATCTCCTGACCTTGTGATCCGCCTGCCTTGGCCTCCCAAAGTGCTGGGATTACAGGCATGAGCCACCGTGCTTGGCGTGTACTTGGACATTTATTAAAGTTATTGTAATTAATGCCAACGAGGAAAGCAGCAACAAGACAAGCAGGAGGAAATAAATTGTTTTTATATTATTTTTGAAGCACATTATATTGGCCATATATTTAGGGCAGAGGAGTGGTAGATTTACTGTGCTCCTGTAACTTTTTTTCTTAAAGTAATATTTAAATTGTATGGAACCTCCTCATCCTCTACATATTTAGAACTGTGCAGTGGCTAGTTGGGGAAAGTTAGTTTGTAAATTTAAATCAACTAGATGTAATTCATTCTGAATAATTCATAATAGAAATATTCAAGAGTTGGCTTAGGGAATGCACCTTAAGATTACACAGAAGGCTGCATCTCTCCTAAAATTTGAAAAGAAAAAAAAAATGAGTTGGCTAGTGGCATCTTAATAGTAAAGTATTCGTTGTATCATGGAAAGAGCATGAATTTAGTATGAGTTGAGGAGTATTTGGAGTAATATGTTTTTGAGATTTCAGGTGAAAGTTAACTCTCTGGAGTGTCCACACCCTTGATCACTTCTTAAATTTATTTTTCCAGGTCCGGACCCTATTTGTCAGTGGTCTTCCTCTGGATATCAAACCTCGAGAGCTCTATCTGCTTTTCAGACCATTTAAGGTACCTTTTTTATCTTTCAGAAATCATAAAATAAGACAAATTTCTGTGTGCTTCCTGGGGGCTTTTTGGAGCAAGAAATGAAATATTTGAGAAAGCACTTCGTATAGTGATGTTTTTAAAAGGTTAACAAGTAAAGGAGATGTAACAACTGATTTCTAATGTACAGTCTCACTTAGGATAATAGACTGAAACTACCTCTGGACCTTCAACAGGCAATCTAGAAAAGTCTGTGCTCTTGCTGATGTGGACATGCATCTGGCTGTCTATCTGTATTCCATGTAGAGCAGCCTTAGTGTCCTTCCTGTTTGTCCTCTAATTGGGAGTGCCCTTCTTAGAATAGATCACCAAAAAATTATAAATTACATATTTATGTTTCAGATGGCAATGATGTAAGTGAAGATTTATTCCTAAGTTCCTACCTTATTAGTTGAAATACTACTGTTGAAACTGTTCTTTGGAAATATAAATAGGTTTTTATGAACTGGGTTAAGAATCTAACCACCATTATTTTTTTCCATGGCAAAAGTGTCCCTAAGTTTCAAACAAAGCAAACCAAAATTTTAAAGATTACCTCGTTATGAGTTGAGGGTAATATTTCCTGGTGTTTATTGAAATATTTAATGCAGTTACCTGTTGTTCCTTTGGAAATAAGATCACTTGATAGATATTTAGTGTTGCTAGGATTGAAAACTTCATAGGAAATTAGACACCAAGGACATAGTAGAAACTAAACTGAAATAATCATACTGGCAAGAAGAAACCTTTGAAGATTGGCCTTTGGAGGATAGAAGAAAGCTGGAACTGACCGAATTGGGGCCCTGGAAAGGATAATAAGTTCAGGGCCTGTATTCAGGAAGTCTGAGTTGGTCAGTGTGGATGTGTTAGCACTTATGATTAGGTGATAGACTATCTTGCTTTCTGGTTAAAGATATCCTCATTGAAGCAGGTCCCCAGCGATAGAGGCGTGACAGGTTGAGGGAGAGGATTCAGCTTTTTAGGTAAAGGGAACAGGATATGACAACTAAAAACTCTTGTGTTGGAGAGGAGGAAGGAGGGTTGCAGGGGCAGCCAGTTAAAACCAAGATAAAATAGTGTAGCTTATGTGGCAAGAGGGCAACATGTCATAATGGACATAACTCTACCTGACAGCCGTCCCTTTAATGCAATAATAATGACGATGGCACAGGGAAACAGAGGTCAGGCGCCAGGTCAGGTGGGAGGAAGTAGGAAAGGAAGAGAAGGTGTTGTGGAGAGTGTGCCACCTTTTATAGAATTTCCTGAGTTTCTTCTTCAGGGTTGTACTTTTATAAAAGGGAGAACTTTTCTATCCTTTTTATAGAATGTAGACTTTTAAAGCGAATTGATATTCTTAGTGTATAAAGAATACGTATAAAGAATAAAGTTATGTTTTGGGGTGTATAGAGAGAAAAAAATTGAGCCAGCAAGCCCCTTGTGTGAATTATCTCATTAAAGTATTGTCATAATTCTTTCAAGTGGGTGGGTCTCATTTTTTCAAATGAGGAAAATGAAATTTAGAGCAATTGAATAAATTGTGCTCAAGTTTATATACGTAAAAAATGACAGAGTCAAGATTCAAGCCCAGGTAGTCTGACTCTGCCATCTCTGTTCTGAACTATTATATTATACTGCATCTCTGTTTGTGACTTGAGAACACAGTATATTCCTACCAGTGGTGTTTTACTTGAGTGAAATATCCATTTGTCCTTTGCTTTCGAGACCTTCATGGTGCTTAAACCTCCAGTTTTTTTCAGAAGAGAGTACCTTGAAGAAAGAAAGAGGCAGAGCTGTGAATCATGACCTCTCTGACCATAAGAGCTCAAGGCCATTGAGGTGAAATGTTTATAGTAGCTAATTGGTTAACATAGTTCTGTGCTGGGAAAATGTAAGGATGAATCAATCTCAACATTCTGCCCAGAAACCCTGACGATAAAGTCAGGATCCTAGTACATTCCTGACAGCCCTTTTTTAATTAAAGTCCCTGGAGGCTGACCCTAGTAGGCAGATCTCTCTCTGCACTGATATGTGTAGCGGTCAATCATGTCAAGTGGTATGTTTTTCCCCTGTGTCATCCATTAATGCAAGCCACCAGCTATTGATTATTTTCAGAAATAAACACATTTTGTTATCCTTATCCTGAGGAGCTGGGAGGGGTGAAGAGGAGTGAAAGGAAGGGAGTGTTTCTGTCTTCCTTGAGCAGAGCTGGAATAAAAACCAAAAAGGATTTTTGCTTGTCCCCATCAGAATAGCAACATGAAAACTGACTGTTTCCTTCAGTAAGTAAGCAAAATAACTCAACAAAATTCAACATCATTGTTGCTTAACCTTTTCTGACAGTTTTGAAAATTTGGTCAGGGAGTTTTACCAACTATATTTTTAATGTTTTATTGTTGTTAATCTTACAGCAGATATGACCAAATCAACACATGCTCTGACCTTTCTGTTTTACCTTCTTTGCTTGCCTAGTTCTGTAAAACTCCTATTCTTATCTAGACCAAGAAAACAAAAAGATTACTGTTAACACAGACACTAATTTTTCTACCATTGTATAATTTCATGAAAAAAAGAAGAAAGAGAAACACACATCTATAAATCCATAGACTGATTTTTTTAAAGGCCCCAAGAATGCAAACAGGTGTGTAGGTATGTGTGTGTGCATGCACATGCACATGCACGTGTGTAATTTGCTTTCCCAGATAACTTAGGAGACATTTGTAAGAGGAGTTAGGTAATCAATAACGAATTTATTTTTACCTGAACAAGATGGTATTACAATGACTTTTTTGGCTAAACTTGGTTTTTCTTTATTTTCAGGGCTATGAGGGTTCTCTTATAAAGCTCACATCTAAACAGGTAAGAATTTCAAACTGGCACATAAAGATCACTCTTTTACTTTCTTCAGGAATGTTGCTGGGGCTTGACATTCTTTTTTTATTCCCATTAGAATTTGAGGGTTTTTTTTTTTTTTTTTTTGTCTTTAAGAGTGAGATGTGTTAGAAATTAGCACAGGAAAATGTTGCATAATTCTCTAGTCTTCAGCTGGAATTTCAGGGACTGTCCCAGAGCAAGATAAACACAATAGTTTATTGAGATTGGTTTGATGAATCAATGAAAATAATGGCTTATTATTTAAATTCACTTTTATTCCCAAGTCTTTCTCATTTCTTTTTATGAGGTTAAACAAACTTTTGCAATCAATGTGAATATCAGATAGTGAAGGGTCATGCTGTCTGTCAAACCCCTCAAGTAAGGCAGAGTCTCAAGTCTAGAATGGAACAGGGAAGGTACAAAATGGAAGTGGTAGTCAGTGATTCTGATGGTTCCTAGAAGTTTCTTAGAGAGATTGTAGCTATATTCTTTTTTTTCTTTTCTTTTCTTTTCTTTTTTTTTTTAAAGCTAAACACTTGGCCTACACACCTCTCCTCCAGTCACTGTTCATCTCTCTGGTTCATCAGAAGAATGATCTTGGAGGCGCACCCTTCTGGACTGATAGATGCGTGGAGTCCAAAGGGTTTATGGCCTTCCTGTGTTTACTCGGAACAGCCTAATTAAGGATTTTTAAGGCACCCCTTGGGATTTGAGATAGGAATGTTCACTTTGTAATTTTGGTCATGCAGTGAGAGTCCAGGGGTTTTATCATTGTATCATTGTATTCCTTGCACTTACAGTGTACCAAAAGGTGATTCGGTTCTCTTTCCATTTTAAAAGATGAAGAAACTGAGGTACAGTGAATTTGATTTAGGAAAGTAGAGCCTCTCCGACCCAAGTTTTCCTCTATTCCCTTCTTCACTGCTGTTCACCTTTCAACCACTTCTAGATTTTTTTATGATTCTCTAAATCCCCAGCTGTGCCCTTGAAGAACCACCCTCACCATCCCTTTGATTCATGTTAGAAATTTGGCTAAGCCACTGAGTCATGATTCTTTGGTATTTCGCTTTCTTACTTCTACCCGTTGCCTGTGATCATTTCCTTGTCTTAGCTTTTCAATTTGATGTCACCCTTAAACCCAGAAAAATAGATATCGTCTGATTTTTTTTTTCTTCTTCATATTTCTCTTTTTTTCCTCAGCCTGTAGGTTTTGTCAGTTTTGACAGTCGCTCAGAAGCAGAAGCTGCAAAGAATGCTTTGAATGTGAGTATTAACGATGTAATTGTAGGGAGTTTCCATATGAGGTGGTGGGAAGTAGTGGAATCTCTTTGGATGGGAAATCAAGTGGAAAGAATATGACTGCTCAATCTAAGACAGAGGGATTCATCAATTAGCCCTCTGAAGAGCTTTTTCTAAGAATTGTGATCAGATGTGCTTAAAGTGCCTGACATCTGATGATGTGGGTCTTATTTTAATCCAGCCCCATCCCATCCCACGGTGGTGTGTAGCGCTGCTTTGTTTTTTCCAGAGGAGATCATTGAGAGATTGGCTTGGTCACCATTATACTCTAAATGACTATGCCCAGAACAGATAGAAATCCTGGCTTTTCTTATTTCATATGAGGCTTTCCTTTTAGATATACAGCTTAAAACAAACAAAAAAAACTGGTCATAGCCTTTATTCTGGTTGATTAAAAATTTACATATAAGGCTTTCCCAAAAGGCATGTGTGTTAGAATAAATTACAGTCATTTGTAATTAAGTAGATATACCTGTATTTGGTTTGTAGGTATGTTGTTTGCCGTGTGTTTTGAAACTTTTGCCAGTATTGTTTTGGTAAATATGTTTCTTCTTTCATATGTTGGAAAACTAAACAACTTAAGGGAATTAAGCTTAGAGAAGGTGAAAGGAAGCAGAATGTAGTTTCAGATGCTGAGGATGAATCCTTAGGTGAGGAGTCTCCGTGAAGTCTGGCTCCATCATGCTCTAGGCAGTTGGCCTAAGTGGCTGTGAACAAGGGCTGATTAAAGCACTAACAGTTTTTAGGATGTTTCCTAAAAGGCAAGCAGCCACTTGACTGGTTGCAATACAGGTGCTATTTTGGAGGCTTCTGGGAACTTGTGTTTGGTCTTTGTGTTGCTGTGTTACGTTAAGGTACCCTACTGGCTAGTTACTCCTTTGAGCAGACCATGTAGAGGAGTGTTGGAAATACCTGATATAGGTAATGACTGGGAGGTCCAAGAAAAAGTCTTTATATGAATCGTTTACTTCGTATAATAGTGTCATTGATACACAACATTAATGGAACAAAAATGTGTACACTCTGGGAAGAAACAGCTTAATTGTTGTTGTTTTTTTCATATAAAGCACATAGGAACATCTTAGGATTCCAGGAATTCCAAAGTCCAGAATTTTTCTGGATTTGGCTGGTCAGAGTAACTGCCTACTCACTCTGTCCCTCTCCTGTAGAACAAAGTAGAAACCAGTTATTTATTGAACACCACTGATATACACTGAACCACGGTATATAATGGAATGTTTTTGTGACATGGTAAAAGCCCCATAAAACTGCATACCTCAACCATACCTTGGCTTTCTGTTGAAACTGCTCTCTGTGCTAATGTGACAGGCAAGCAGTCCAAACCCACGCCATCTTGGCTCCTGCACCTTGTAATAGGTAACTAAGGTCTGTAATTCCCATGCACTACCCAGACAATGTGTAAACTAACGCTTATCTTGACTTCTGTAAACCACTTAAGTAACAATCGGAGTGACAAAAGTCCCCTGGCCCTTGGAATGTCCTGAGCCTCACACCCTCATCTCTGCCCAGGAGGTGATTTACAGAATCCACTAGCCCTCGGAATGTCTGAAGCCCCTCGTCCCCATCCCTGCTCCCCACCTTCACCCCCGAGGTGGTTTTAGGGGTATAAAAGGTCTTGACACCCACCTTTCGGGGCGACGAGTTGGAGAGACGCGAGTCCTCCGTGGCTGCCGGCAATAAAGACCCTGCAATTTGGCATACTTTTGTCTTGGTGTTGACTTTCTATGCTTGGTTCAGTACCACATTTTGATTTAAAAAACAGTTTTATGATTCTGCATTAAATACATAAAACCTGAATTTTCTCAGTATAATGACACTTTAAACTTGAAAATAGAACCACAGTTTCAATTTAGCAGGGTTTTATTTTAACCAGGTGGACACCTTCTAAATGCAGAAATATTCTAGGTCCTTTAAAGTTATGTTAGATGAAGTTTTCACCATGTTCTTTTCATTGCTTTTACAAAGGAGGTAACAAGCAGTTGAAGCTTCACAGACTTGGCCCTCATTGCTTTACTGTAATTCTCCTGTGTGTACAGAGATGTCAGTGACTCATTTTCCGAACAATAGGCTTTTATCGTGACCTCTCATCTGACAAGGCAGTCTTCCCTTAGGTGGTCGGTTGCATTTTTTTTTTTTTTTTTTTTTAAATAAAGGGTTTTGTTTGTTAAAAAATAAAGGCAGGGTTCCGCTATATTGTCCAGGCTGGTCTCAAGCTCCTGGACTAAAGTGATTCTCCTGCCTTGGCCTTCTCCTGCCATGGCCTTCCAAAGTGTTTAGATTACAACCGTGAGCCACCACACCCAGCCTGAGGGTTGTTTGTTTTTTAATGTTTAAATGATAATAGACAAAAAACTGTGTTTCCTTGCCATACTAACTAGAGTACAGTGACCATAATTTCAATTTTTCTTGGTGCCCAAAGGTTACTACAAATAGCAGGTAATGAACCTACTATAATATAATGATAGAGGTGTTTAACCCTGTTTTCCCCTGTGTCAGCTGGCCACAGATCACTGTTGTCTGGTCCTGAGGTCTGATTTTAGGTTATTCTTCTTGCACTCAGCTCTCCATTCTAATTTTTCACTGGCAGTGTGTCTTTCTTTAGCAGTATCCTCTCCTGTAATCATTAATACTGTTTGCTACTCATGAGTTATTAACTTGGGAAGGATCCCAAATAAAACAGGTCTAATTCTGTCCTTTTCTTTGGGCCTAAAGAAAAATGAGCCTGGGCTTTCTGCTGTCCAGGGCTGACTTACATAAGAGTGTAGGGTATTTATAGAGCTCATAGCTGATCCCTTTCTTGACATTTTAAACTTTTCTGTGTAAAGTAGTAGAGGTATTAGAAATCTTCCTAATGTTACAGTTAGGGAAATAGACCTAGAGAGGATGGGTAATTGAGTCAGCATGTGTAGGTTTAGAGCTCCAACAAGGAAGCAACTAAAAGTAAACTTCCTGCATCTCATCCCTGTCCATTTTATACAACATCTTTTTGCTTGCTTTGTACATGGGATGTTGCTGCATTTTTCCCTGTGGCAGTGACAGACTGTTTAATTCACATTGTCCACGATAAATTGCCACTATAAAGTTTGGTATGTGACCGTGGAGCAGACTCATTCAAGGTAATGTGTTTAATCATGAAGCTCATAGGTGTATTCTTTGTGGCCCAACATATTAGGCTCTTTTCAGGGTTATCTTTTCTAGTCGATGAGTTAAAACATACGATGCTTGTAGCCATGACAAAATTTTCTCCTCTTATGTCATTTGTCCAGGGTTCGCTTAACAACATTTTCTTACATTCCTTTGGAGAGGGAATTCAATGTTGTAATGTTTTGTTCTATTCCACTATTGAGAAACATACACCTGAATCCCCTAAGTTTCTCTGTGTAGAATAGTTCAGTATTATGAACCGCTTCTTCATGTTTGGAACTTCTCTTTTTGTTGTTTCTGTCTTGATTGCTATCTGGTTCAGTTGTTAGTATTAATTAATGATTAGCCTTTTCTCAAAATGACTGATTTTTAGAATATTTTCTTCCATTTTTGGACTGGGCTTCAATCATTTTGATAACTTTATGGAAAAACATGCTCAAATTGAATTAAGTGGTAACACTGAACTTAATCGGGGAATTACTCAAACCTTCTAAAGTTAAATACAGTATGTTTTGTTTCTGTAGCAAAAAGTCCGAAGTTAGGCAAAGAATAACCCAAACCCAGACTTCTTTTCAGGTTATCTTTGGTCCCATTAATCTACATCGTTAGAAACCCCATCCATTCTTTAACCTGACAGCAAAATATTTGACCTATTCTTTGTCTTTCACTCACTTTGTAATTTTTGTACCTGTTTTGAATTTCTGAGCTAAAGGGAAGGGGGCACTGACAATCTTAAGTATCAAATTATTTTTAGGACTTGTTTATAATTTTGGAAAGTAAATTAAATACACTAATATAGGGAGTTAGCTAGGTTTAGGAAAAATTCCGATCTGTGGAAATTTTTAAAAGGAACACAGGAAGCAGAGCATGTTGAAGGGTAAAGATCTCCAACAGATGTGGGAGTAAACCATCTCTAGCTATTCCCAGCAACTAAGAGGACCTCAAGTTGTCATTGTTGTCTAGTAGGAATCTTGTTTTTATAAAGGAGAATGATTTGTAGTTAACCTTCAATTCATCAGGCTTATGCATTATCTCTGCTAATTTATGCATGATCTCTGTAATGACCAATTTCCAAACACCAGTAAGACAAGAAAACAGTGAAACAAGACAATGCCTGTTATGGCATCCTCTTGTCTTATTGGGTGTTCGGAAATTGGTCATTACTTTAAAAAGTTGTGGACTCTTTAGTATATGTGTCATTCATTTGCTATCCTTCCTTCCCTGATTTTTGTATAGTTGTTATTGGGCTAGGTTTTATCTTAGACTGTATTATAATTTGTTAAGTGAGAACTAGAGAAGTCTATGTACATCACTACAAAATGCCTTCCTAACTAAACGTTGCTTAGGCTAGTTTAGTAATTTACTTTACTCTCAAACTATACTCATTAATCTGAGTGATCTTCAGTTATCCGTGGCCCTCCAAGTTCAGTGTTGTTTTTTCCAGATAGCTCTTGAGATATAATTTGCATATGACTCACTTATTTAAAATAATTCAATGGCTTTTGTTATATTACATTAATTTTTTTAAATTATGGTAAAATACATTTAAAATCTTGCCATTTTAATGACTTTTAAACATACGCTTTCTTGGTATTATTTATATTCACCATTTTGTGCAATCATTACCACAATTTCCAAACTTTTTAATCAACCCAAAGCAGAAACTCTGTAGCTGTTACGCAGGAAATACCTCCCCTTTCTCCCTTTCCCCAGCCCCTGGTAATCTCTAATCTGCTTGCTTTCTCTTTGAATTTGCCTATTTTAAATAATGAAATATTTGCTCTTTTGCTTCTGGATTCTCTTTCTCAGCATGTTTTTGAGGTTCATCCACGCTGTGACATTTACCAGAATCGAATTCCTTTTTATATCTGAATAAAATTTATTGTATGGATACATACATTTTGTTTATTCATTTGTTGATAGGCACTTAAATTGTTTCCACCTTTTGGCTGTTGTGCATAAGGCTGCAGTGAACATTGATGTATAAGTATCTGAATCTGTTAAATTCCTTTTAGTGTATACCTGGGAGTAGAATTTCTGGGTCATATGGTGATCATGTGTTAGCTTTTTGTTGAGTTTGGTTTGTAACTATTTTCCATGGTGGTTACACCATTTTGCATTCTCACCAGCAATGTATAATTTCTCCATATGCTAAAACTTGTTCCCGTTTTTAAAATTATAACCATTCTAGTAGATATGAAGAGATCATGGATTCTTGCTAAATGCTTTTTGACTGATTTTAATAGTAGTTTTGATTTCTTTAGGAATCCCACATGACGTAAAATGTTTCTTTGAGCAGGGACAAGTAACATTTCTTTTCTGTGGTGACAGTTCTAATTAATGGAACTACGTTACACTTAAACAGTTTATTTTACCTGTTAATAAATAACAGAACATGGAAAAACTTAACCTTAGAGTACTCAGTAAGACAAAACTTGAAGGAAAGGTATTTTCTCACGGTCTAAGTAGATTTTGGAATAAAGAGTTGAAAAGCAGTTTCGTTTAGAAGAGGTATAATGGCTGCCACTCAGACTTCCATTGCAATATAATAAATGGAAAAACTAAGTGTATATAAACTAAAAATTCATAAATTATTTCTTGACATTGAAAAATTTGATTCAATAGTATTTGCAGTTAAGAGAATTTTTAGAAAACTTTAATTTGTAAGAAGATATGCCAAGAAAGGACTTGATAGTGTCAGATGGTGAAAAAACAGCTGATACAATCAGAAAAACTTAGCTGTCTTTTCATTTCCATAAATTCCTGGCATTCACATAAACACTATAGTTACTTACAAATATCTCAGTGATTACGGCCTTATACGTAATTTGTTGTATTAAATAGTTTGAGCTTTCCAGCTACCAAGGTTCTTTACAATTAGGTATCATTAATTCATTAGTCCTATACCAGGTTTCTCACATGTGAGATGGAGGTATTATTTACTTCCAAAATGTTCAAGGGAAATCAAGCAAAAACATTTGCAAATACTCTGTAGGCAAACTTGTACCATGAATGTATTTTCTTAGCCAGAAGTACTGGTACAAACCGTTGAGTATGGAGGAATACCAAGGTAATCAAGACCTGCACTGGCTACACGAAAACATTTTGGCTTGGTTAGACAGTCTCTGTTTCCTGTATCACAGGTTTTCCTGACAGCCTGTGCAAGTTAAGACTTTTGATCTTAATATTTGTACAGCTTGTGAGCTAGGTGAATTATTTCCACCAAATCAGACTTTTTACAAATATAAGCATCCAGATGGTCTATTTCAACTCCCATGGCCCCCACCAGACATTATATCAATATGTTTTTTACCAGTTTTGAAATTTTTTCTCTAAGTTTCATTTAGCGTATTGCTGAGAGTGGTTAAAGAGGCCCAATTAGTCTGATCCCAGCTGGGACTTTTAGATGGGAAATATGCAGGATTGCCAGATGAGATCATGAGCCTGATCTAGTGTTTTATCTGTTAAATCTGTTTATAACTGCTTAACTCTTGATTTGCAGACTTTTAAGGCAGCCATTTGACGTCACTGGGTTAGGAAGTAGGCTTGTGCCAGTATAAAGCCGCTGTGATGTGGGGCCGTTGGGCCCTTCTGTTTTTCTCAACTACATGAGTGCACTTTGCAGCTTGACAAACAGCCATATCCAGTGAGCTCCCCTCAAAGAAATTTGAGATCAACTCACCATGAAAGGCATACCCGCAGAAGTGACTCCTAACCCATGTACAATTAAAAAAGAAGGCACTAGTTAATAAGTGACCAATGTATGATTATTTAGTTCTAGGATCTATCTGGATTTTCTTTGTTCTGTTTCTGTTCTCTTCGTGGTGGCCTTTCATTTTTTGTTACAAAACCTCCCTACGATGATAATAGCACGTAAGTTAAGTTGTTTTGAAAAAAGCAAATGAAGATTCATTTTTTAAGTGTGAATAATTAAGTTCCCAGTCTTCAGTCTTTGCCTGAAGAAGAGTAAGTGGGTTATTTGAATTTATGAAGCATTTACATAGGAAACTAGAAAATAAAACACTAGTGAAAGAACCTCGCTGGATGTGGTGGCTCACATCTATAATCCTAGTACTTTGGGAGACCGAGATGGGTGGATCACCTGAGGTCAGGAATTCAAGACCAGCCTGGTCCAACATGGTAAAACCCTGTCTCTACTAAAAATACAAAAATTAGCCAGGAATTGTGGCAGGTGCCTGTAATCCCAGCTATTGGGGAAGCTGAGGCACGAGAATTGCTTGAACTTGGGAGGTGGAGGTTGCAGTGAGTTGAGATCATGCCACTGTACTCCAGCCTGCGCGACAGAGCGAGACTCCATCTCAATAAATAAGTAAATATAAACAAACAGAATTCATCCCAGCTCTGTCTGTATCCAGGGCTCCTACTCTTTACCTTACTGGCCAACATGGCAAAACCCATCTCTACTAAAAATACCAAAACAAAAAAAAAAATTAGCTGGGCATGGTGGTGGGCACTTGTAATCCCAGCTACTTGAGAGGTTTGAGGCAGGATAATCACTTAAACTTGGGAGACAGAAGTTGCAGTGAGCCGATATCAAATCCTTGCACTCCAGCCTGGGTGACAGAGGGAGACTGTCTTAAATAAAAGAATCTCAAGGAAGTTTAAATAAAGAAAAGTATCTGGAAATGTTAGAAGCATCCTTTCCCTGAGGAAATAAGGAGAAAAGAGCCACAGGTTCTCACACATAAACCAGTGTGTATTCCAATGACAAGTATATGTAGAAATCTCAAGTTCATCCAGCTCTTCTCTAGGTGTAAAACACTTCATCAGATAATTATAAGACTGTGTGAAATGGCCCTCAAGAATTTTCCTCGTGGCCTTTTTTGAGGATCTGTGTGTTTAAACTTATGTCATTTTAGAATTCTTGCCATTTAAAAAAATATCTCATTTGACCTTGCCCTTTCTCCATGGTTTTTCAGACATTTCAGAAAATGCTGTGAATCTAATTTGCCTGTATTGTAAATGTAAACAGAAAATATAGTGTTTGTGGAACATGAAGTGCAAAGTGAGTTTTTTGTTAGATCTTGTTTTGCTGCTAAGATGCCAAGCCAGTTTTAGAACCAAAAACTCTTAATGTCTTGACTGATTGTTCTGTAGTGCATATTTTGGCACCTTAAATCACTGTCTTCTTTGTTCTCTTTCACTTCTAGTGAATGGTCACATCATCGTGATGACTAGGGTCTGCAGAGTTCCCTTTCACACACTGGGTTAATGTTTCTGATAATCCATAAGGATTTGAACTTTTGCTCCACAAAGTTAGAACCCTTGGTTTTACTCTGTAACTGGAATGCTTTAAAATATTTTAAAACGTTGGAGAGTCGGGTGGGACTTAACCATCTCAAAGATTGAATAAGGTGTTTTGATAGGATATTAGTTAATTATTTTACTCTTTCAAGTATATACAATATGAAGTATTTTCTTTCTTTATAATTAAATGCAGGCTTCTTTGCTTTTTATAGACATTTAATAATTACTTGGATGTGTTAAAAATTTTAATGAGAAAATTACAAATAGTCAAGTTTTTATATGTAAAATAAGGAAGAAAAAGTAAATTTTAGAGAATATGAAAAATTATATATGTAATATATAATAAATATGAGACTAGAGGAATAAATAAAACCAAATTCCAGTGAACATGATTAGACAATCTAGAATCTGAACGATAATAAAATCTGTTAACAAAGCTAATATTTATAGAAAAATATACCATGAAGTATATTTTTAAGACTAAAATTTCTCCTCTAAAAATCTATTGTTAAGTTTCAGTAGAGAACGTTTTGAAAAACTAAGTGATGACTTGACTAACCTGGTCATTGCATAAAAGGATATAAGATATTTTTCCTGGCCATTGTGCAGCAAGTTAATTTTTAGGATTATTGTTTTGAAATTAAAAGTTCAAAATAATTTCCCCAGAAAAGCAGTTGGGTAGAAAATTTCTACTATAAACTTATGACCAATGGTTCTCTTGTGTTTTGAATTTTTAAAAATCTATTTCCTTCTTTATCTGCCCTACACAAGACATCAGTCATGTGTAAATGAATGAATAAATACACAGGGTACTAAAGAGTTAAATTTGTAAACACAGACATGAAAATAAGTTTAGATGGGAAGGAATTCACATCAAGTTACTTTGTAACAAAGGAGCAAAAACAGGTGAAGTATAAAAGCATTATTTCTATGTGTACTTTGAAAAATATGAATAAAAATACAATCCACACAAAGCAATTTCTGTATAACGTCTCACAGAATTTAGGTATTTACTTAGAAGTCAGATGTAATGATGTCCAAATAAAAGAACATTGAATAAAAGGCAAAAAAGGTTATTTAAGATTACAGGTCATAGATGCACCTCTGTTGAAAAGCCAAACAACCAGGTGTGAAACAATCTGGCTGTTGACACATCTTAGAAAGCTAAATAAATGAGTAACAAAATGAATGGAGGAAAGGCTTTTAGGCTTATGGATGACCCTAGGTAACTGTAGCAGGAAGATGTTGATTTTAGCAAAACTTCATCCTTTCCTCTTGATTTATCTGTAGAGGTGTTTACCAAATTCTGAAAACACACTTAAAACTATTCTTAAAATTAAACATTTTAATACACTGACATGAAAAACATACTGTGGGCCGGGCGTGGTGGCTCACACCTGTAATCCCAGCACTTTGGGAGGCCGAGGCAGGCGGATCACGAGGTCAAGAGATCGAGAACATCCTGACCAACATGGTGAAACCCTGCCTCTACTAAAAATACAAAAAAAAATATTAGCCGGGCGTGGTGGCGCGCATCTGTGGTCTCAGCTACTCAGGAGTCTGAGGCGGAAGAATCGCTTGAACCCAGGAGGCAGAGGTTGCAGTGAGCCAAGATTGTGCCACTGCCCTCCAGCCTGGTGACAGAGCAAGACTCCGTCTCCAAAAAAAAAAAAAAGCACATACTGTGTACTTGATGTTATGTATTTCTATGTAACATCAAGTGTTAGTGAGTTTGTACCTGTAAATGGCTACTAAATTTGTAAATTGAGGCTAAGACGAGAACAACGGAAGGTTGTTTTGATAGCAGTATCATGAGCATGTCCCAATCCAGCCGTCCTGATTTATATTCACTATACTGATTTGGGGGCTCTTCAAGCCTTGGTTTTCCTTCCTATACTGTTGATTATAGCCACCTCAAAGGGTAAAAGGTTCAAATTAAATGAGATGGTGTTTTTCTTGGTTTTTTATTTTTTGTTATTAAGACGGGGTCTTGTTCTATTGCCCAGGCTGGAGTGCAGTGGTACGATCATGGCTCACTACAGCCTTGACTTCCTGGCCTCAAGTGCTCTTCCACTTCAGCCTCCCGAATTACTGGGACCACAGACATATGCCACCAGGCCTAGCTAATTTTTTTATGTTTTGTAGAAGTAGTGTCTCCCTGTGTTGCCCAGGCTGGTCTCAAATTCCTGGCTTCAAGTGATCTCTCACCTCAGCTTCTCAAAGTGTTGGGATTACAGCTGTGAACCACTGCACCTGATCGAGATAGGTTATTTTTAAAGTCACTGGCACTCAATAATGGTAAAAATGCTGATAATTAATGATAATTACACTCTTCACAAAGGACTGAACATTGACTTATAGTTAATGGTAAAATTATCCTTCCTTTCTTGGAGCTCATCAGGGAAACACAGTTGCAATATTATCCTTAATATTGTCAAGCCTATAAAATATTGTAAGCCAAATAAACATATCCTCATCTCCCTTTTATTCTACCTTAATTGTGCACATCTTTCTCCATTTCAAATTCTAATTGAATCTCTGTTTCAAAGATTCAGCATCCATTGATTATAATGTTTATTTAGCAGCCAGTGAGATTCCTGACTTAGAGTTTATTGTATAGATAAGCCTTTTTGCAGAAAGGGAGAAATTCAGCCTCAGTTTGGTTAAATCACTAGTAATCTTAATTGCAGGGATTCATTAGAGTAGAGGAAGAGCACAGCTTTCAGTTCGTAGAAGGGAGATCGGTTTTGCCTCACTTTGTTTTGGCTCCCTGTGCAGCACAGGAAGTACTTTGCAGTGAACTTCCTAAGTTTGGACTTGACTGTTTACATTCTTTTCAACTAACTTGTGCCTAAGCCCCAAGTTACCAGTTGAAAGGAGCTTGCAAGTCATTTGATGGTGTGTGTTAGAGGTGTTTTAAAAATAGGGCTAAGGAGCAAATTTACCCTCTTTCCTTATTTCTGTATTTTTATGAAATTCATCAGCGACATCTGCCCCCTAATCCCCACTGATTAATTTAGTAAATGATATTAGTAAATGACATTGAGGACCAATAAATAGTTTATGGGTATACATGGCTCATTTTTATCCTTAGTGAAGTTAAGGATATAAAACCATTGACTTATGAAATTACTTGTATTTTTTAAATGTAATACAGCTTTTTCTTTCTAAAATTTGTTATTGTCAAATTGTACAGTTTGGAAATTAGTAACTAGATCAGGGTGGTGATTATCTGTGGGGGAGGGGAAGAAAAGAAAATTCACATATTTTATACTTTCTCTTGGTATTTCACTTCGTTAGCATTATCTAAACTTGGTTAGGTCCACTCAGGGTGGGAAGGCTTCACTGGATCTTGTTGGGGGTTGGGGGGCTCATTGCTAAAATACTAGAGAGCAGAAACAGGATTGTGAAAATACACTTGGAGGCCTATTGTGGTCTATGTCTGATTTTTAAATAGAAATCTCAAAATGGTTTTGGAAGGTTTTGGCAACTGTCTTTTTTCAATTGTAGAGTTTGTTTATGTCAGTAGTGCTTTTCTCTCCTCCTCCTACTGCTTTTTTTCTTCTGCACCAGCCACTAATAAAAACTCAAAGTAAACCTTGCAGAATGATCCTTAAAACATATACAGAAAGTTAAGATAGGTCCTCAAATGACCTAACAGGCACTTACAGTGAAGCTAAAAGAAGAGCATGTTAAATGCATTTTCCTAGCCTGCCTACCTAACAAGTAGGACTTACTTATTCTTCTTCATGAGCTTTTCCATGTAGACACAGACACACTTGTTAAAATAATTCTGAGACTTTTTTATTACATAGTAATCAATCAACTTATGTTTGTATAAAGTGCTTTCACACATGCCTGCATCCTTTGTCTCATTTTGCCTGATATGTGCATAATATGTATTGGATGCAAAAGTAGGTTGCTCTCCCTTTTCAATAATTAGAAGATTAATGTGTAATTATGTATAATTAGTCGTTTCTTAAAGAGCTGACACCATGCTTGAAACAGTCATCTTGACACCAGTAACGCTTTGACTTTTAAAAATAAAAATAAACCCTTTTATCTTTAAAAAATTTATAATGAAATCATTATGCAAAAAAAAAAGAATTTATATCATCATCTACCAATTGGATATGATATTAGTTAAGTATTTCAAAACCTATCCCTTCCCAATTTAATCCTGGGATTTGTATGTGGCAGAAGCTGTGTGGGTACATATGTGGCCCTTAAGAATGAAAGTGATTCTCTCAATTTGCCATCTCTAGGAAAAGAGATGCAAGCTATTTTTAAAGTTGTAATTGATAATGAATTTTCACAAAATCGTTGATAATGAATTTGCCCTTGCCCTTTCATTGGATACACTATGTAACCAAAGGTGTGTATTTTCTAGACTGGCCTATTTCAGTAATATAGACTGGCTTCTTCAAGACTAAGGTTGTGATTTCTTTTGTCAGTTTTATTGTTTTCTTTTTTTTTTTTTGGTCCCAAACTCACTGGTGTAAGCCTATGATCTGAGTTTTACAGCGATGAATCACACAATCCATAAATCATTTACATGGTCACACTGACGGGGCATGTTATCTATGCCAACATTTCTGAAATTTTTGATGTGACTTTGGTCAAATACAGGTAAGTACTTCGTTGAGGCAGACCCACTGTTGATTTCCCAAGTCAGTGAAATTTGCCATCAAAATTCAGAGGTTTCTTTGGGGTCGCTTGACAGTGACAGACATCAGACTGGAGTGTCTTGGGCCAACATTAAGCAGATATGGACCATTAGACGTTTGTTTATAGGTTTTCCCCAAATCACCCCAAGATGCTCTATCAGAGTTGAAGATTTAATTAAATTGAGAGCTATTGTCTAGTATTTACTTCCTTAAAGCTTTTCTTTTGAGTGCTTTCATTTAGCAGGTAGCAGGAGTTGTAAAGGGGAAAGAAGTATGCCTGTGGGTTTATTGATTGTCCTAACAGTGAGACAGGAGAGGAGACAGTAAGGACTCTGCAGTGCCAGACTGTTGGCAGCACCCGCCACATTTGGTATTTGTGCATTAAGGATTCCAAGGGTTGTTTTTGTGCCTACCAGAGCAGTTGACCTGCTGCTGTACCTTCTGTTTACCTTTAGAGTCCTCAGTATAAAAATGTTAAGCATCAAGATTCCTGAGTAAGAGAGCACCATCTGCACTCTGGCCTATGTTTCTTTCCGTGTAATATTATCTATTTCAAAGTGTCACTGTAAAATACTGCTTTAATGGGTAACTGACCGTGTTTGGTTTAGAAACAGCCCCTTCCTATCATTGTCAGGGCCCAAGTCTTTCAATCATTCTTTTCAGAATGGTTTGAGAACATAGTGGCAAAAGTTCAAACAAGCATGCCCTTTCAACCCTTTAGAAAATAAACTCTACTTGAATCTGATTCTCTTGACATGTTAAAGATTGAGTTTATAGCTTCTTCAAAGGCCCTGTCATGACTTTATAGTCATCCTACACAAAGCAGATTTTCCTAGGGCCTGGTTATGTACATAGGGGTGGTTGGCTAACACAAAAAGTAAGTGTGTGTTAGTGAAAAAAATTAATTTAGTTGGGGTGGATGGTCAAGTCAGATGGAGATTCTGGATACCTTCGAAGTATATCTGCCTAGTTCCTCCTACAAAGGGAATCCAGTCTCTACAATTATCAGCTAGGCCCCCAAAAGCTACTCAGACTGTGTGAACCAGCAGACGTCAGGCAGGAGAAGGAGGACACACATCAGCTCCCTGTGGGGGAAACATGGGGAATAAAGGAAACTACACAGCATCAGACTGGATAGCAGCTCAGGTGTCCTGCTGCTTCCTCCCAGCTGGGGCAGTCTCAGAGCAGAGTATGAATCTCATCTTTTTCTTTCTAAGTAATAGGAGAACCTTTCCAAAATGGACAAAGGAGAAGAATCCCTATTGGTTCATATTTGGAAGAGGAGTTCCATAGCTGATAAGCAGTGGGCTGTAGGGATTAGTGTTTATCAAATGCCAGGCATTCATCTAGATATTTACAAGATTTTTTTTAATCTTCACAATGAATGCTGTGAAATATGGATTATATTCATACCCAGTTTATAGCAGAGGAAATGAGGCACAGAAAGGTTGAACAGTATATCCAAGGTCAATAGTGGAGTAGTGTTTGAATCTAGGAAGTCAGACTCCAAAGTCTACACTCCTAATTGTCACAACGTAAGTCTCTTGTTCATGGGGAGGTTCTGCAAAATTGAGTGTGACCTTGAGTTGGGATGTCTCTTTTAAAATTGTGACTATAATTAACTACAGCTAGTGGTACTCCTAGACAACTAGTTTTCTCAATATGTCTGCCACTTGTAGGAGGGGATTGATTAACCAAGACCATCTTCTCCTGGTTGCTTTTCTAATGCTTCTAGGTTTGGGGGCAGACATGAGGTTTTCCCCAGTTTGTTATTGGAGCAGGTACATCTTACCTCAAACAAGGTGTTGTTTTCACCATAGGAGTCTGGCTTAGTGGTAGGAGGGTGTGTGAGTTTGAGTGCCACAATTTATTCACAGGAATAAAAGTGAAGTCAAATACACATTGTATTTAAAAAGTAGCCTAGTCACTAGGAAACATTAAAATTTTTTTATGCCTTTGGTTAATGAGGATGAGATTAGGCATCTCTGTCATGGCCAAGATTATTCTTTTATAACACTTAGCTTGTTACAGATATTATCAGAGGAGACGTTACACAGGCTTGAAATCAAAGATAAACCTGTAGAAACATTCTAGACTAGACATGGAAACATATTCTTTCTGTTACTAAAACCTTAAAAAGAGAATAAAATTTTAATGCATTTTATGGAACATCTGGTTTAGAAACAATTACGAAGATTTTTTTTTTTTTTAATTCAAGAATTTAGAAATAAAAAAACTGGCTACAAGCTAATGCAGTAGCTGGAAGTGTTAGGTTGAATCAGGTGATGCAGCGGGGAACCGTACCTGGACTCATCACCCAGCATCATGTGGAATGGCTCCATGGCCATACAGACCACAGAAAGCCCTGGGAAAGGGTTCTCTTTCTCCAAGTGCAATATAGCTGTTTTGCCCATGGAAAGGGACACATACTTTAAAATGACTGATTTAGGCAAGGAAAAAGGAATACTAAATTCTAAGGTAAAGCCAGGGCAAGCACTAGGAGTTAGTTGGATTAAAAAAGGAATGAGGCGTAATTGGTGTGATACAGTTTCTCATTGGGCAATAACCCAGCAGCACAGGCTTTTGTATTAACAGTCCTGATGTCTTTGCAAGCGATGCCCTTATTTAGGAAAAGTATGAAATACGGTTTACATCTGGCAGATTCTTTCCCTCACTTGTTCATTCTCTGTTGGAACCCATATCTACCTAAGTTTCATCACAATGCAAACTGAACAACAGCCTCAGTTATTATCTGAAAACAATGTAGTCTTTATAAAATAAAAAACCTAGCAGTACTGTAATGTCCTCTCTCTCACACACACATACTCTACTGGGAATCAAAAAATTGGATTGTGATGTGGATTCTGTATGTAGTTAGCTGGGAAGTTAGGCAAATTAATTTATTTTTCTGGATCTTTTTTCATCAGTGTTGGGAAGCCTGTTGACATTTTGGATGAGAATTCTTACATTATGTGGGACGATCGTGCTCCTTGCAGGACTTTATCATCTTGCCTCCTCCTAATGAATGCCTGTATGGTCTTCAGTTATATAATAGCCCTCAGATATCTCATTGTGATTTCGATGTGCATTTCTCTATACTGTTTATATTTTAAAACATTTTATAGAGAGAGCTAAGAATAAAACATATATAACAGCCCTCAGGTATAATAAAACATGTATAACAGCCCTCAGTTATCTCATTGTGATTTCAATGTGGATTTCCTATACTGTTTATATTTTAAAACATTTTATAGAGAGAGCTAAGAATAAAAGTCTCATACTGTTTTCTTTTTTTGAGACAGAGTCTCTGTCACCGAGGCTGGAGTGCAGTGGCATAATTTTGGGTCACTGCAACCTCTAAGGAGTAGGGGGAAAGGGCAATGAGAAGTACTACTCATGGCTAAGAACTAGGTTAGATGACCCCAAAAGTTCAGTACTAAAAATTCATGAATTTCATTATTTATGTAGACAAATCAGTATTACTTAGCATCACAGAACCTGACCCCGTTCTCTTACCAGCTTCCCATTCCTGTGATCTTTACTCATAGATAGTTTTGTATTTTAAAAATGTTTGAGGCTGGGTGTGGTGGCTCACACTTGAAATCCCAGCACTGTGGGAGGCCAGGGTGGACAGATCACGACGTTAGGAGTTCAAGACCAGCCTAGCCAATATGGTGAAACTCCCTCTCTACTAAAAATAAAAAAATTAGCTTGGCATGGTGGCATGCACCTGTAGTCCCAGCTACTCGGGAGGCTGAGGCAAAAGAATCACTTGAACCTGGGAGGTGGAGCTTGCAGTGAGGCAAGATCATGCCACTGTACTCCAGCATGGGCTACAGAGCGAGACTGTATCTCAAAAAAAAATGTTTGAGTGTCACAAGTTTTCACTTATAATGCAATGATATGTTGTTAATAAATGGTGGAAAACTTCTCGTTCATTTTTAACTCACCTGCATACTGTTGTCTCAGCAAGTCTTATGCTCTCCACTGTAATAGATTACCCAAATGCGGGTTTGTCTGTGCCCTATCATGGAGTCATTTAAGGCTCCAACTGAGTGTAACAATTGTTTTCACAGACTCCTGGGGAAACTTCGGCGTATACCTTTCCTTGTTTCCGTTTCTAATATGCTCGAATGTTTTATGATGCCTATGGCAGAGAAAGCTGACAATATTAAAAAAACTATAAATATATTTTAATCTTGGACCAATATTTGAGAGCTCAGAATCTCTCTCAAGTATGTATTTACTTCCTAGTTTCTGATGGAAATGACAAATGGTTATCAATTTGAAGAAACAGTTTATATTTCTAACTTAATGTTTTTAACTTCTGTAAAGGCAAAAAAGTCAGTTCTTTTTACTTCCTTTTCTCCTATTGAAAGATTTTTGGTCCCCAGGATATTTCCTTTTCTTGTGACCAAAATACTCTTTGAAAATAGTAGAAGGCTTTTATTGTGGCTCACGCCTGTAATCCCAGCACTTTGGGAGGCTGAGGCAGACAGATCACTTGAGGTCAGAAGTTCAAGACCAGCCTGACCAACATGGCAAAATCCCATCACTACTAGAAATTGAAAAAAAATAAGTTGGGCGTGGTGACACACACCTACCTGTAGAAGTGCTTGAATCCTGGAGGCAGAGGTTGTAGTGACCCAAAATCATGCCACTGCACTCCAGCCCAGGTGACAAAGTGAGACTCTGTCTTAAAAAAAGAAAACAGTAGAAGAGGTTTATTCTTAGCTCTCTCTATAAAATGTTTTAAAATATAAGCATTATAGAGAAATGCACATCGAAATCCCAATGAGATATCACTTCACTCTTATTAGGGTGGCTAAAATAAAAAAGGCAATAATAACTGTCTGGTGAGTTTAGAAAAACTTGGATGCATATATGGGTAGATGGATTGAAATGGTATAGCTACTTTGTTTAGTTTTGAGACAGTGTCTAGTTCTGTCTCCTTAGACTGGAATAAAGTGGCAGCATAGCCCACTACAAGCTCAAACTCCTGGGCTCAAGTGAGCCTCCTGTCTCAGCCTCTCAAGTAGCTGGGACTACAGGCACATACCTGCATGCCTAAGTTTTAATTTTTATTTTTAGTAGAACCGAGGTTTCACTGTGTTGACCAGATTGGTCTCAAACTTCTGGCCTCAAGAAATCCTCCTACCCCAGCCTCCCAAAGCACTAAGATTACAGTCCTGTGAGCTACCACATCTGGCCTTAGCTGCTTTAGAAAACAGTTTGGCAGTTCTTCAAAAAAGTTAACATAGATCTCATGTATGACAGCAGTTTCACTCCTAGAGAATTGAAAACATATGCTCACACAAAAATTTGTACACAAGTATTCATAGCAGCCTTACTCATAGCAGCCAAAAAGTCAAAACAACCTCTTTCAGTTGATGGAAGAATAAACAAAATGTGGTATGTCCATAAAATGGAATACTATTCAGCAATAAAATAAACAGTGAAGCCACTGCATGGCTAATTGTTCTGTATTTTTGGTAGAGATGAGGTTTAACTGTATTAGCCAGGATGGTCTTGATCTTCTGACCTTGTGATCTGCTCACCTCGACCTCCCAAAGTTCTGGGATTACAGGCATGAGTCACGAACCTGGCCTCTTTTTTTTTTTTTTTGAGATGGAATCTCACTGTGTTGCCCAGCCTGGAGTGCAGTAGTGCCATCTTAGCTCACTGCAAACCCTGCCTACTGGGTTCAAATGATTCTTCCACCTCAGCCTCTTGAGTAGCTGGGATTACAGGCACGAGCCACCATACCTGGCTTTTTTTTTTTTTTTTTTTTGTAGTAGTAGTAATGGATTTCACTATGTTGAGCAGGCTGGTCTCGAGCCCCTGACCTCAAGTGATCCACCTCCCCATGCCTGGCTGGATGTCAAGTTTCTTATTAATGAAGAGCTTCTAAACCTATAAAGTGGTGATAGTCGCACTATTCTAGAAGTCATTCAAATGTACTCTTCTAGAAGTCATTCTAGAAGTCATTCAAATGTATTCTTTCTATTCTAGACTATTCTAGAAGTCATTCAAATGTACTCTTTAAAAGGCTGAATGTTAGGTTGTAGGAACATTTGACTTTTCAGTAAAATCAACATTAGGTTAAATAGAAACTTAAGTCATAAATAGACTTTAATGTTTGATCACTTAGCAAGAAAAGACTCAGAGACATTTTAGTGGTTGAATGAAATAAATCTTTTGAATATAGTATAATGTAATGAAGCCACATCCAGCCTCTGAATATCTTGCTCGTATCTGTCACATGTACTGTTATGACTTGAAATCTTTTGAGTATAACATGTGCAAGAATAGATAATAGCAATCTTTCTCTCAACTGATTTAGTTATCACTTTGTTCTTGTCAGCTGTAGGGGAGGAAACTGGTTATTTAAGCACTAACTTTCTTATGGAAGAACCCAAATGATGACCGAGAAATTCAGATAGTTGTTTACTAAAAGCCCAGCCAAGTCATATTCCCAATGAGTTTGAATATACTAATAAATGGCTAAACAATAACCCAGCCCATCAGCAGCATATACCATTCTCTTTAGTTACTCCTAAGAATTGAGTTCCTCCTTCCTCTTGGACACGGTTTTATGTGCCATTGTTTACAGTAATCAGCAGTGGTTAAACTCTTTTGTTCAATGCTTGGTAATTCCTGATAATTTGGAAGGGAATCACTTCACTGCTTCCACACCTCAGCCCCACTATACTATCTGACGTCTTATGCCTGGCAGGATGGAAATCACCACTTTGACAAGGAGAAAGAAATTTGTAAACAGTTCTGACTAAGGCTCAGTCAATTGGTAAGAAAGGCCAGCAGTGGTTACCAGGTAGATCAGCTACCACCTAATAGAGCTCTGAGTCTTAAAGGATTTAACCTCAGGTTCTGAAGCAGCTCTGAATACTAACTGGGGAACCCTGAAAAGGCATATTGGAGCTCTAACCCTCAGAGGATTTGGGGTAGTATGGAGGAGGGGAGATAAAACAAGATCCAGGTAGTGAGATTAATTAGATTACAAGGTCAGAGAGGGATCAGTAGTAAATTTGATCTTGATTTAAGAGTTTCATTGGCTGTGGGTTTTCATTTTGAGTTGGTGTGGAGAAAAGGGAAGTGTAAAGATGGTTAGAATCAGTTGAAGAAGTCTTTAACATATCAGGTGGGATCTTACTACCTTACTATTTTTATCCTATGGTAAAAGGCAGTTTCATCTAGTTCAGTGCATTTGCCTCAGATCTGCTGGATCAAAGATCAGAATGGGAGTTCAGGAAGCTCTAGCAGAATCTGATAGGAAGTTTTTAAAGGAGTGACCTATGACTGTATCCCATAGGAGGTAGAGCCTTTGATTATTTAGAAGCTTCCTTGGAGAGGTTCAGCATCGCAAGAAGTCACAGCAGGTGGGGAGAGGTGTTAGAATCCTAGGTCCTCAGCTTTTAGTCAACATTTATGATACTTACACATAAGTGGGTTAGCAGAAAGATGAATGGGTCAATAAATCAGCTTTCACTTTTGAAATGGTAGAATAGTTTTACTTGCTGTGAATGCATAGGCAAAGAGGAGACAACAAGGATGGTGAAAGACTCCAAACTGAAGACAAGCAGAAACAAATGAATCTAACTGTATTACAAATGAATAACACAACCACACTGAAGGTGGGGGGAATGGGGAAACTAACCCACAAATAATCCAAATAACATACATGTTGGCAACATTTAAAGATGACTGTAAATAAATATTAAGTTGTAGTTAATAGATATTTATAGTGGCATTGGTTAGCAATTCTGAAACTAATGTGTGTTTTTGTATTGAGCAAATAAATAAATGTGTAGTAGATAATGAGAGCTGGGTTCTCGCTATTAGAGGAGTTACAAATATGCAAATGATAGGGATAGAATAAACCAAATGGTGTTAAATTGGAATTGGAGCTATCAGTATGAACTTTAAAACATCGAAGTATATTTTAAATATATCTATATGATGCAGAGAAGTAGATCTGCATGTGAGAACATGTGTGTGTACACAACTCAGGTACACTTGGACACCAAAATAATGATAGTAATGAATTACAAAGCATAGAGGAAAATAGAACTCTGTAAGTCATTACTGATTTAAATAATTAATTTATTAACAAATTGGGCAGAAGAGAGAGCTCTTCCATGAAGTAGAAAACTGATACACGGAGCAATGAGGCCGGACGTGGTGGGTGTCTGTAATCTCAGCTACTCAGGAGACTGAGACAGAATTGCTTGAACCCGGGAGGTGGAGTTGCAGTGAGTCAAGATCGTACCGTTGCACTCTAGTCTGGGTGACAGAGCAAGACTCTGTCTTGGGGGGTTGGTGGGGGGTGAGAGGGAAGGAGCAAAGAGACTATCAAAGCACCATTTGGCAACTACAATAGTAACAGTTGCTTCTAGTAAGAATTATTAATAGGTGTTGAAAGTAGTAATTTTTTTTAAAACAAGATTTATGTAGTCTGGAAATATCTATCTATAAGAAACTTTCTAGTTAAAAAGGGAAAACAGTATCTTTACAATAGAGAAACTTGGCAAATGGTCAGAGCTAATATCACTTGTAATTGGGACAAAAGTGACACCATGTGCCTCTTGATATTATGCATTGTGCAGGACACACATATCTGACCTTCCTGCCAAAAACCACATAACCTGAATCTAAACACCCCCACCAAAAAAAAAAAAAAAAAGATAAACCCATTTTGTAGAGAGGGCCACTCTACAAAATAAATAGCTTACAGTTTTCAAAAACATCAAGCTCGTGAAAGGTACAAACTAAAGAACTCTTGCAGGAGACTAAAGTGATGACAACTAAGTGCTATGTGTGATTCTGGATTAGATCTTGGGTCAGGAAGACAGAGATGTCCTTGTTTTTAGGAAGTCAAAGGGTAAGTAAAGGGTAAAAGAATATCATGCTTGCTACTTACTTTTAATCAGTTCAGGGAAAGCACTGTGTGCATGTGTGTGTGTGTGTGTGTGTGTGTGTATGTGTGAGAGAGAGAGATAATTGTGGTAAAATGCTAACATCTAAGAAATCTGGGCAAAGGGTATGTCTGCAGTGTTTCTGTAAGTGTGGAATTATTTCAGAATAAAGTTCTTTTTAAAATTAACTAATTTTTAAAAACATAGCTGGTTGAGTGCTGTGTCTCTGTAGGAAATCCCTTATTCTACCTCTCTCCTTTTATTTTTAAATTCTGTGTTGGATTTTATAAATTACACATATTTGTAAAAATTTCAAATGATGCAAAATTGTACAAAAGTCTATGCCCTCTCCCACTCCTGCCACCAAATTGACTGCTATTAACAGGTTGATTGTCTCATTCTAAACCTTTTTGGACTTAAACAGAGAAGTATACATGCACATGTATACATATATACAGACTCCTCTACCCCCATACTACTAAACATTGTTGAGCATCTTTTTTAAACTTAATCTAGCCATAGACATCTTTCTCAATATGTATATATAGCTCTGCTTTGTTTTTAACCATTTTTTCTCTAAATGAATCATTCCATTGTCCCTAAAACTCATTGTCAAGGACTGATGGACTGACCTCAGTGTAGAACCATTTGTAAGGACACTGGGAGCCTGAAGTTCACAGAATTGAAGTACTGTTTATTGTACCAAGTAACCAAGACTCTGTCAGGTATGAGGATGCTCTGAAGACCTCAGTGACAGGAATTTGGAGACTTTTTCTCTAGTGAGAGGCTGTTAAGGTGACTCAACTTTGGTCAACACCATTTTCTGTGTCTTTATGTAGGCTCAAGGTTGAAATCTTTATAAGAGAAAACAGTTTTTGTCATTTTGGGCTGCAGCTGCCCCTTAAATAGGCAGCTGTAGTCAGAGAAATAAAGGCACAGAACACAGACATTGGCCCCTGAGTACCCTTCTCGAAGAAGAAAGCTTAGAGTGCAGTAGCCATCTCGACCCAGCTTCTCTTCATGGGCTGCTTTAATGGTGTGATGTCTGATCTGTCCCAGTCTCTTCACTGAGTTTCTTTTCTATACCACTAGAGTTACCGCCAACCACTATGATTTTGAAATGTGCTTCCTGCACAAGCAGCATCAGCATTACCCTGAACTTGGTACAAATGCAAATTCTTAGGTTCCATCTCAGAGCTACTGAATCAGAAACTCTAGCAAGTCCTCCAAGTTGATTCTGCTAACATTTGAGGATCACAGATCTACTATATCAAGTTGATCATATTATCCTCCCATTTAAAAACCCTAATGGCTCAGCCATGCACACAATCCAAAGTCCTCACTCACAGCATAAGAGGTCCCATAAGAGGTCCTTTGTGATCTCACCCTAGCCTGCTTGTTCAGCCACCCCACCCCACTTTCTGCATCCTGTTATGAGAAATTTGCTGAGCCCTTTCCTGAACTGCACCTGGTGAACTTCTACTCTTCCATCACTTCCTCTGGTGCCTTCCCTGGCTCCCTGGCATGAAACTGCCCTGGTATACTCTTAAGTACACTGGACTCACAAGAATACAGTGTTTCTCAGCAGTGTCCTTTATCTCCCAGAGTTTGTCCTGGGTGGGGAATTCAGTCTCTGTAGATTATATGTAACCTGGATTGGTTGAGACTGTTGGTTGTCCCTGTAGCCAATCAGATTGGGGTGCTTGTAAGTAACTGTTTATTTTCAGATTAATATACTGATATTCATAAACTATCCTTTCTGGTCCATGTAATAAATAGGACACCATTTACATTTGGAAAAGAAAGGTTTTCTGTTCATTATGAGAAGAGTGGTGGATTGTGAATAAGAAAGGAAAAGGTTGATTTTGAAAGATGCAGGTTCCCCCTTTCACTTGGCAGTAATCTTACCCTGACAGCATTTACTGTTAAGTAATTATAGCCAGAGAAGAAACTTAGTAGGCTTTAATTAAAAACACAAGGAATGTTTTTTCTCTTGTTGTCTTCTTCCTATCTGCCTCTCTTTCATCTTTTCTTTCTTCTCTTCATTTCCGTGTTCTCCCTTCTCCTGCCCCTCTTTCTCCTCTTCATCAACCCTTAACACTTAAAATGTTTTTGGCTTGGCTAATCCCTATGGATGGAAACTTAGCCGAGCAGGATATTGATTACCAAATATGGTATTGCTGCTAAAGATGTTAGAGGAATGTGGCTTGTATTCTAAGCCTCTGGCCTCTGAATAAGCTGCCAAACAAATTAGATCATTTTAACTTCTGAGCTTTTTTTTTTTTTTTTTTTTTAAAGATGCTGGGACTTTGATTTGGAACATGATGTTGATGTTATTTTAGCTCAAATGGGAGGAAGGGGGTATAAAGAAGGGGGCAGGGAGTGAGGGAAACTTAGTTCAGCATGTTTTAGGACTTGAGCCATCAGCCCAGCTTCAGTTGATTCCGGAACACCAGTGAAAGAGCTGAGGCACGGAATTCACACGTGCAGCCTCATTTTCTGAGGCTAGACGCACCAGAGGACCACGACCAGGCTCAGGATACTCTTCATGTTATCCCCAGTGACCTGGGCCACATGACTCATGGTAATGTGAGTTCAGATTTAGGAAGTGTGTTCTTCACAGGAAGGTTGGTCAAGTTTAGTGCCAGGGAGTATGCCCTGAAGTTGATGGCAAGTTGCTACTATGCGTGTCTGATGGAGTGTGGTGCAAATGAGCAAGTCCTTCCACAGCATACCTGTACGTGACACCCAAGGACTGTGCTTGTCTCCCAGCAAAGACCACAGTTCTGCAGGTCCATTCTTGGAAAGATTTATTCTGTTGTGATATTAGCTTTGTTAGGGTGGAAGCTGGTCCATCTCAGTGAGGTCCTTTGTGACTTTACCCCAGCTTGCTTCAGAATGCAGCTTTGTTTTTCGGTTTTGTGTTTCCTTGTATATACTTTTTCGACACAATAATATTGAGGTTTCCCAAATTTAAAAAGAAAAAAAATGCATACAATCGACACCAATTTAAGAAAATGTGTTTTTATGTTTCACAAAACGGGCACTATCTTTTCGCTTTTTGGTGTTGATTAGGTATGCACAAGGGTATTCTCCCCAACCCTTTTGCTATGGCCCTCAGTTGGTTTCTTCTCAGAATGAATGAGTCATGCTCATGAAGAAATTCCACCCACTCCAGGACTTCAGGGTCAGGGCTCTGTGGCTTTTGTTAGGCCTTTCTAAGGATCTCTTTTTTCTTCCCCTTGCCTACTTATTTCCTCTTGATGCCATTACCATTCAGCCACAGGCTCTTCCTTGTATCCTTGAAGCTGAGCCTGTGAAGTTCAGATGTTGTTCATCCTGGTCTCTGGAGTAAGAGAGTCTTATTTTTGTGGGTATTGCTCTTACTTTTCTTGAATCTCATTAAGAAGAATGGTGGGGGGCAGAGGATGCTTTGGAGCCCACAGGCCTTTGTGTGTACATTCAGAACACTAAATGGCAACTGTGTTCTTAGGAGACTCATTTTCAGGACTCCAGTCTCTTTCCAGACCACACCATATAAACATGGGACCTAAGTGGGTCCCATGGGTGCACATTTAAAATCCAGTCTATTTGGGATATCCTTCTGATGCGTAGGGTCCAGAATTCATGGTATTGGATGCTTAATAATGAAGGCATTCTTGAATGGTGGAAGGGTTCCAGTTAGACTTGTCTTGCCCTAACTTGTCTTTCATAGTGTCTGTGATTTATTTTACTAAATATGATCTGTTTTGAATAAACTTGCCGGAATAGGGTCAAAGGTAACTGAAATTACTGTACATAAAGTGTGTAACTGTGCTAGGAATTTGCTGGTTCAAATTTTAAACTGGAAAGTTTTTGTCTAAAAGTGGGGTAGTTGAAAATCCATGTAACTACATTTTTTAATTAAGTAAACTAAATCCCACTGACTTTTGGGATTCTTTGTGTTGTCGTTTTTCATGTGACCTGTGTAAGTGGTCAGAATGACCTTTTTTCCTGATAGACCAGGGTTTACTGGTGTGTTTATTTTGTCACCATTCTGGTTTGACTAAAGAAATGAAAACATCTTCCATTTGTTCTTTATTTCCAAAGGGCATCCGCTTTGATCCTGAAATCCCACAAACACTACGACTAGAGTTTGCTAAGGCAAACACGAAGATGGCCAAGAATAAACTCGTAGGGACTCCAAACCCCAGTACTCCTCTGCCCAACACTGTACCTCAGTTCATTGCCAGAGAGCCATGTAAGTCAATCTACTTTTCATTTAGAAGTAATAACAGCTAAGAACTGTTCATGTGCTGCATGTGAGGTTACACCACGGGACATGGAGCTGGCTGAGTCTTATTTTCCATTTCTGTGAAGAGGTTGCCTAGGCGATCTTGGTGTCAGAATTCCAAATACAGCAATCTTGTTTGGGATTGGCTGCCCCAAAAGATGGTTCAGCTTGAATAGAACCATAACTTCAAAGTTGCATTTAATGTACTACAAATTTCCTCTGTGAGTATGCCCCTAGTTGCCTTGGGTATAAACCCTTCATTCCTCCATGTTTGGACGTGAGAGCTGGTTCTCAGCATTTACTTTAATTTACTAAATTAAATTTTACTGAAAGAGCAAGTCACTATTTCCATTTGTTGAAGGACATCAGCGCAGTGGCTTTGGAAAAATAGAATATTAAAAATGAAAGAAGCAGATCTTACAAAGTTGGTTCCATTCAGCCACAACTCTAGGGGGAAAAGTAAACACATGCAAATAATTTATGTATTGGATCAGTCAATCTAGCAAACTGTTAAATCATGAAACTTTAAAGAAATTTGGGGCTTCCTGTTTTAACTTAATTGGATAAGGACACTGGCTAATTGCTCAACAAGTCTTCTATCCAGCATTAATGAGCTTATTTCATTATATGTCCATACTACTATTTCTGTCTTTCATTGAATAACTTTAAAAGATAGTCTGAATTTTCTTTCTTAAGCTCTATCAGTGGCAGAAGTGCGGCATGAGACAGGCCTTAACTCTTCCTTTCATTGAAGAGCCATATGTGATTTAATATGGCACAGTGTTCAAGGAAACCCAAGTGACTTGGATTCCAAGTTATTTGGAGTATTTCTGTCCCATCTTTTTTTTTCTGCTTTCTAAACCACAGAATGGTGGTCTTCTTCCTTTGATGATACATTTTAACTCTTCTTACTGAATTCGAAGGACACAGGTATTTTTGACTTGCCCCATGTCATGTGCATGTCAGATTTAATCACATTATCTTTGGAAGTCACAGCCATTCTGTAGCTCAGTCACTCTTGAGAAACCTGCTACTCATCAATAGAAACTAATAGATAACTCTGCCAGCATGTTCTAAAATAAATGTTTCTATGAAGCCGGAAAATCATAATAGAGAAAAAAATTATTTTGTTCTTCCACCTTCTTTGTTCAGGGAAACTAGAAATCTTTGCTTATTTGGGAACGAAATATAAACAAGTTACATCTTATAGTGTACTTGTAGTACAGGAGGATATAGGACATTCTTTACATCATGCTTTATAGTATCTAACTTAATACTTTGTGTATTGTATATATTTAATATTATAGTGAGTAAACTGATACTGAAATTGGGCTATTTGTAGAACTGTAGACTCACTTGTGTGCCTCCTTGCTCTGAAATTTCTTCTTTTTTAAGATATCAAAAAAGAATATTTTTAGGATACCTGATTTAGCAAAGGTAACCTAAAGCAATTCTTTGCGTTTTTAGTGAATTTGCCAATCTCAGATCTCAGAGTTCTTTGAAAAGGTTAATTCAGACAGGAAATGTAATGCTGGTGATACTTAACTTTTACATTTCCATTAATCTGCTGAGTATTCTTTTTATCAGGACCACAAAACTTTTTCTGAATCTCCTACAACAGCCCTGTGAAATAGGTAGCCAGGAAGGTAGTAGTAGCCAAGACACGACATGCTATACAAAGCAACAGTTATGAACAAACTGGACATTCGCAAGTCCCTGAAGTTACAGGAGAGCATAGAAACCAAGCTTAGAATTCTGTTCTGGCAAGCTCTGCTCACCTCCCTTCCTGGCATACCAGAACAGTGCAAAAATGGCCAGATAATTTCCATGACAGGATAAAAACTTGCCCAACTGTTCACAGGAACACAAATTTGAAGTTAAAAAAAAAAAAATCCAAGCAGCCAGCAGTGTATTCTCAAGAAAATAAAAGTTAGCATGATTTCTCTTAATACAGCACCTTTTTATGACACGGTGTCTTGGTGAGAGCAAGTTCACTATGGCTCAGGCCAACTTTATTATCCATTGTCCTTCCCTCTGGGAACTGCGCAACTGTTGCTTTCCCGGAAGCACACTGCAAGACTAAAAACACTACATTGGGTCTACATGAACAAATCCAGTTGCATTGTACTTAGAATTGGTACTCAAGTTGGTCATTTTAACTACTTATCAGGTGTAGACTATGATGGAATTGCAGAATTTGGGGTGTGGAAAGGCCCCGAAGGCTAGTCTGTGTTGTAGGCCTTAAGAGATTTTTTTTATAACTATTTCTTTTTGTTCATGTTTTTATATGGTAGTGACTTAAAAGCACTCATTGCCATCACTAAAGGAAGAATGTTCTGTGTTTTGATTTTACAACAAACATTCACTTGAACTCTCAATTTCTCCATAAATATCTGAACTTAATGAACTTAAACGAGCACCCAGTGTGCTAGACTCCAGAGAAGAAGGAAATTGGTTGTTGCCGTAAAAGAGCTGTCATTCCAGGGAGTTGATGGTGGTCAAAGTTGTCTGAAAAACTTGGCCCCATATGGAGGACATAAAAGAGATTCTGCAGCTTAGTTAAGATTGCCCCTGAATCAGACTGCTGTATTTACTGAGTATTTGCGCCAGGCATGAAGAGTGAGAAGACTAGGTGTTGCAACTTTCCTGAGTAGATAGTGGCCTGCTGTGGAGAACCTTGGCTTCAGGGTAGAAGATGTCAGTGAGAATCCTGTCAGTAATTCTGCCAATTATTGACAAGCTTTATGACCTTTAAGGAAAAAAAACATAACTTAGTTATGCTCCTATTCCCTCAGCTATAAAATAGGAATAATACTTTCTGCACTTGATTGTTAGGAGAGCCACATAAAACTATCCCAGGATTGGGCTGAGGATTAAATAGATATAGTGTGTGTAAGAGTACTAGGTAAATGTAAAGTACAATCATAATTTGTTAATTAAAAAAAAGGCATGGGGTTGCCTTTCCTTTTTTTTTTTTTTTTTTTTTTTTTATTTTTTAGAAAAAGAAAAGGAGAAAGAAAGAAACAGCAAAAGAAAGAAAAAAAAGAATGAAGGAGAGAAAGAGGGAGAGCGGGTTGCCTTTCCTAATAGTTACAGCAGGTATTGATTTTCCAAGGTGTCATCACAGTTAGTGCAGCCAATTGTCTTTGCAAGTTAGGAGAAAGGATGAGTGAAATTGACATACAATTTCAAGAAAGTAATACATCTACCTGCCTAAGTTTTTATTAATAGAATTGATCATTAATTTGAGCTTTTCTTTTTCTTCCTTGTATGTAATAAAGTTTGAAAAGAACTGAGAAATCAGGAGTTAAGAGATGAGGAAGAATTATAAATTACATTAAATTCTCCTAGATTGTGCATTAGATTGTACAAGAAGGTAGCATTCTATAATAAGAACTCTACTTTGGAGAGGAAGAAAGAGTAAGTCACTATTTCTGATTTTTGTTTTTCTTGTCTGTAAAGTGATGATGCTGTGTGCCAGGTGCTCTGCTAAGCATTTTATGTGAATTATCTGATTTGATTCTCAAAAGCACTTGTTTTCCAGTTGAAGAAATGAGGCTTCAGAAAGTCTAATAACTTTCCTGAGGTTACACCATCAAATAAATGTGATGGCTGAATAGTGTCCCCCAGAATTCATATGATGAAGTCTCTCCTCCTAGTACCTCAAAATGTAACCATATTTGGAGATAAGATTTTTAAAGAGATGATTAAGTTCAAGTGAGGCCCTTAGGGATGGAGCCCTAATCCAATATGACTGCTGTCCTTATAAGAAGAAAAAGAGACACCAGGTATGTATACACACACAGGAAGAGCCGTATGAGGACAGAGGACAAGGCAGCCATCTGCAAGCCAAGGAGAGGAGACCTCAGGAGAAACCAACCCTACGGACACCTAAATCTTGGGCTTCTGGCCTCTAGAACTGTGAGGAAATAATTATTTAAGCCCTCACTCTGGTATTTCACTATGGCAGCCCTAGCAATATAATACATCAAATGATAGAGCGGAAACTTAAATTCTAGGCTACTTATTTTGTCATTTACTAGCTTTGTAAATTTGGTTTAGTTACCTATAATCTGTCTGCGTCTCAGTTTTCTCAGCTACACAACAGCAGTAATAAGGGCCACAGAGTCAGTCCACAGTGACTGTTAGTGTGCATGTGTAAAAATGTGTACATTCATGTGCCTTTTGTCCATCATAATTATGAAACCTATAGTTTTTCTGTGTTTTCTGTACTCAGCATCTAGCATCTAGAAATACATAATGAATTTTTTTTGGTAACATACCATAGTTTTATTTATTTATTTATATTTATTTATCTATTTATTTTTGAGATAGTCTCGTTCTTATTGCCGTCTAGAGTGTGATGGTGCCATCTTGGCTCACCTGCGCCTCCTGGGTTCAAGCAATTCTCCTGCCTCAGCCTCCCAAGTAGCTGGGATTATAGGCAGTGCCATCACGCCCAGCTAATTTTGTATTTTTAGTAAAGATGGGGTTTCTCCATGTTGGTCAGGCTGGTCTCGAACTCCCTAATTATAATAGTGCCCTTAAAGGTGGAGGCATTCAACACTTAATAGAGCCTTTACTCAGTTTAGACAGAGCATGTCATTTCAATTCAGTTTTTATGAAGCAAGTATCAAAAGGCTTCAGACCTCTGGAGTAATGAAGATGCCTTTACTCCAGCCCCAAGGAGTCTGGTTTTATAGGTCTGGGCTGGGACTTAGGCTCTGTATTTTTTAAAAATAATAATTGTTCTTACTATTTTCCTCCACTTTAGACTTTTAAAAGCTTTTTGGGTAGTTTTGATGCACAGTTAAGTTTGAGATAAATGAAAGAATTTTTAAAGTTAAATTCGTCTTCCTCCTCTAATATTCTTCTCCCTTAACCCTGTACCTTTCTTCCCTCCTCCCTTCCTTTTCTCAAACAAAAGCTTGCTCTGTTAAATTGGTACTCTTAGATACCTGATGAGCACATAACCTTTTGGTGAATAATCACATTACTTCCTTGTTTACCTGCCATGTCCCTGGAATTTCCCATTTATTCAATACCAACCTAGGCAACCAGAAGTGAGTTCTCTGTCTCGTGTCTCAAGAGACCCTGTGAAGGTTCAGAGAGCCTATAGAGTATCTCACAGATACGACACTCAGCAAATACAAAATCTCTTAACATTCATCTCTGTGGGGTGAGGTCATCTAGTGCTTTTTCTGAAGCTCGCTATGTCCATGGAACACAGCCCTGGTACCTGCATTTTCCAAGGCAACAGTGCTTGGTGTGCACAGTTACAAAGACTGCAGATGTCAGTTTCACACCTGCTCTCTTCCAGTGGCATTGTTTATGAAGACTGACTGGGCATGAAGAATACCTAATCGATCTGGGTAGAAGAAACGGGACACAAGGGAATGACTAAAAATTGCAGCTGTTATGAAGGCATAACTTTCTATTTCATTTTTCTCTGATAACCAAAATCCTACATGCTTCTCATAAGCAAAAACATTTTCAGGCCATCCCGCAAAAAATAAAAGTCATTAAATTCTAGCACCCAGAGACAATCACCATTAACACTTAGGTGTTTATCCTTACATACCTTTTAATATGCACATAATAAAATGTATCTCTTACTGAATTTTGAATTTTGAAATAATTTAATTCACCCCTTTATCTTTAGGACAGAGTTTCACTGCCAGTGAGATTAAGTGGTTCAGTAGGGCTAGAAATAATATCTGGGCTCTCACAAAACATCACCTCAGTCTCTGCTGCCGTTGCTGTAGAGCACTCTGTATTCATGTGGCATAGATAGGCTCGCTAGAATCAGAGCAAGAGGAATAATAGCAGATAGATGTCTGTCTTAACTGTCTGATGTCTCAAGCAAAACCAGCTCTTGAGCTGCTTGAATTCTGGCATTTGATTGAATGATTTATAGGTTTTTATTTAATGGATGGGAAGAAAGGAAACATTTATTGAGCATCTACTCTTAAGAACTGTATATAAAATATCTATTTTATAACTAAGGAGACTGAAACTCTGAGAGTTCGAGTAACTTTCCCAAAGTCACATAGCTCATTTTAAGACCTAAAATGCATTGCTAGTCTCACATCACCACACTGCCTTTTTTTTTTTTTAGTTATATTTTTATTATTTATATCCAAACCCACTCCGCCTCCTGCCTTTCAACATTGCCTACCTTGTGGTCCATTGATTGATCAATTGATTGGCCAGGTTTGACTCTGTCATCCAGGCAGGAGTGCAGTGGCACAGTCATGGCTTCCTGCAGTCTTGACCTCCTCAAGTGATCCTTCCACCTCAGCCTCCCAAATAGGTGGGACTACAGGTGCATGCCATCACATCCAGTAAAATCTTTATTTTTTGTAGAGATAGGGTTTCACCACATTGCCCAGGCTGGTCTCTTAACTCCTGGGCTCAAGCAGTCCACCTCTCTTGGCCTCTCAAAGTTCTGGGATTACAGGTATGAACCAGAGCTCACTTCATTTCAAAGTAGTCCATGGATGCTTGGCAGCTATAGTTCTAAGATATTCCTTAGAAGGTGCTTTATACTCACTCAGACCTTTGAAAATGCACTTACTAAAGATGCCGGAGGGCTACATCATATTATAAAGTCAGGATTTCAGGGCTGGTCAACTACATATTGAATAAATCAAGGTTGGGTGCAGTGGCTCACACCTGTAATCCCAGCACTTTGGGAGGCCAAGGTGGGTGGATCACTTGAAATCAGAAGTTTGTGACCACCCTGGCCAACATCGTGAAACTCTATTTCTACTAAAAATACAAAAATTAGAATGGCGTGTCCCAGTGCAGTGGCTTATCCCTATAATCCCGCCACTTCGGGAGGCCTAGGTGGGTGGATAACTTGAGATCAGAAGTTAGAGACCACCATGGCCAACATGGTGAAATCCCATCTCTATTAAAAATACAAAAATTAGCCAGATGTAGTGGTGCTTGCCTGTAATCCCAGCTACTCTGGAGGCTGAGGCAGGAGAATAGCTTGAACCTGGGAGGCAGAGGTTGCATTGAGCCAGGATCACGCCACTGCACTCCAGGCTGAGTGACAGAGTGAGACTCTGTCTCTAAATTAAATTAAAATAGAAAAAAGCTTCAGGCTTCATTTTGGGAGGCCGAGGCTGGTGGATTTCTTGAGCTCAGGAGTTCAAGACCAGCCTGGGAAACATGGCAAAACTCATCTCTTTAAAAAAAAAAAAAAGCCAGGCATGGTAGTTTGGGCCTGCAATCCCAGCTACTTGGGAGACTGAGGAACAAGAATTGCATGAACCCTAGCGGCAGAGGTTGCAGTGAGCAGAGATCACACCATTGCACTCCAGCCTGGACAACACAGTGAGACTTTGTCTTCAAAAAGAAAAAAACAAGGAGCGGGGAATTAAGCTTCAGTATAATTCAGTAGCATCAAATTTGACGGCTAAGGTGCATTAACTGTAAAATGTCTCCTGAAGTTAATCCACCAGATGATTTATATTTAGTTTTGATGTACTTTGTTATCTCTGGGAAAAACAAAACTAACATAGAAATGTGAGAACTGTCTTACATGATATTGGGTTGGTTATTCATGGAGATAAAATTTTCAGTTCATTTTAAGAGAACATGCCTCAAGTCAGTCAGTTAGTCTCTCTTTCTCTGATTATGGAGATCAGGCTTGCTGTGTTGTCCATACTGGCTTAAAAGCCCTGGGTTCAAGCAAGCCTCCTGCCTCAGCCTCGAGAGTAGCTGGGACTACAGCACACACCAGTTTGCCTGGCGTTCTTCATATATTTCCTTTTTTTATTTTTATTTACTTATTTGTGTGTATGTGGTTTTATTTTGTTTTTTATTTTATGCATATATTTCTATGCTTTTATATATACTGCATAAACATACAGCGTATGGCAGGTTTTTTGGTTTGGTTTAGTTTTGATAAAACAGATGGCCATCCTATACTTAAACATGAGTTCTCACCTCATGAACACCTTTCCATCCAGGACTGTATATCCAAAGCATTGTTTGTTGTTAATGTTTGGATGTTTTTGTTTTGTTTTGTTTTTGAGGTGAAGTCTTGCTCTTTGACCCAGGCTGGAGAATAATCAGCCCATCACTTCAGCCTCGAACTCCTGGGCTGAAGCCCAAATGATCCTCCTGTCTTAGCCTCCTGGCTAGTTTAAAAAAAAATTATAGAGACAGGATCTCACTATGTCTCCAACTTCTGGACCTTCTCCTCGCTAGGCCTTCCAAAGTGCTGGAATTACAGGCAAGAGCCACTGTACCTGGCCACTGACCATACCATACTTAATACAAATTCTCACTTCATGACCACGTTTCTGTCCAGGTAGATTTAATCAAAACTGCCTCCTTAAGCTCTAGGAAACTGTATTGAGGAGACAGGCATAAGAACAGAACTCCATACAATCTCTTTCGTGTAGAGGGAGGAGTTTAGTATAGTGGTAGTGATTTAGAAGGGGAAGGGACCTGCCCTGAAGTTTCTTTCTGATATCACTTGGAATGCCACTGGGTGGGCACATTTGGAGGTACATTTAGAAAGGCAGCCCTCCCACCCACCCCATCCTGAGATTTTGGGAAGAAGTAGTGGTGAGGGTACATATCATTGTTTCACCCTTTTCTCTTGCCTCTAGTCTCTGCTGGTGAGGGTTTTGTTGGATAGGAGCCTCAGTGTGAAGGAAAGGTTGTGGGGATAAAGTAATACAGGGTCTTGGGCAGTCAGAGCCATTAGGGGATAGTAAAAGAAAGAGGCCAGGAGGTGAGACACAGAGGAGAAAGACATCAGATTATGGCAGCCAGGCTTGCAGGGGTGTGCTTACTTGACTCATGTGCCCATGCCCTTTAAGGCAGCTCTGCAGTGGGGACTCCGTCCTAGGGATTCTCTCCTTGCTGTGGACCAATTTGAAGCTACTATAAGCGATGTTCACAGGAAAATGCGGATGATTTCCATTTTTATTTAGACTTTGTAACTCTGAATACCCTTACCACCCCAGGCGTCTGTGGGCCAGATTGTCCCTTCAGATAAGAGAGACTCTTCTCAACAGTCTGGTTGCATATTTGGCATTCTGGATATGTGTAAGAGTACCAGGGGCTGGGCACAGTGGCTCACATCTGTGATCCCAGCACTTTGGGAGGCTGAGGCCTGCAGATCACCTGAGGCCAGGAGTTGAAGACCAGCCTGGTCAACATGGTGAAACTCTGTCTCTACAAAAATACAAAAATTAGCCAGGCATGATGGCGGGTGCCTGTAATCCCAGCTAATTGGGAGGCTGAGGTGGGAGAATTGCTCGAACCCGGGAGGCAGAGGTGGCTGTGAGCCGAGATTGCGCCATTGTACTCTGGCCTGGGCGATAGAGAGAGGCTCCATCTCTCACTCACACACACACACACACACACACACACACACACACACACACCCCCACTCACCCACCCAGATGCCATGCCCTTGGATATTTTAAGAAATAAAAATATGATTCAAAACCACAGAAGACGAGGACAGCAAAATATTCTTATACACCAGAGACCTAATGTTCATTTCTACCTGTATCCCACGCTGACAAATACAAGAATGAAGCAAAACCTTGTTTTTCTAAGAAGAAAGATCATCTGATGTGATCAACACCTCTCTCCTCAGTATTGCTTAGCATGGATATTTAATTTTTAATAATTTAATAATGTTAGGAAGTGTATTTGGTAGGGATGTTTCAAATATAGACATATCTTTTATGTAGGAGATAGTAATTGCAGCACATTGTAGATCAGCTGATTCAATTTATATACATTATGATTTAATGGTTAGTCTATCTTTGATTATCAAGGCTATTAACATTTGCCTTGAATTTCTTTGTCTTTTTTTTTTGTTAGACAGGTCTTGCTCTTTTGCCCAGCTGGAGTGCAGTGGTGCAATCTTGGCTCACTGCAGCCTTCGCCTCCCAGGTTCAAGCGATTCTCCCGCCTCAGCCTCCCAAGGAGCTATGTACAGGGGCAAGCCACCACACCTGGCTGATTTTGACATTTTTAATAGAGACAGCGTTTCACCATGTTAGCCAGGCTGGTTTTGAACTCTTGACCTCAGGTGATCCACCCACCTCAGCCTCCCAAAATGCTGGGATTACAGGCCTGAGCCACAGCACCCAGCTGAATTTCTGTTTATCAAATTATTGAGCAGCTGTAAACAAATAGCAAGGGGTCAGGGACTCAAAACTCCTTGGATATCATAGAATTCTATTGTAATGCAAATAACTGTCACAACTTTTGTTTTATAAACTAAAATTATTCATCATCTTGAGATGATAAGAGTAAAGAGAGTTGATTTACTGGGGCAATCCAGAAAAAACAGGTAGCATAAACGTAAGTATTTGAAGACCATGTGCACATGTCACTTGCTTATTGTAAAGGAAGGTGTTTCTTACCTTGTTGATGCAGGCTTTCTTTTACTTCCCCTCTGTAATCCTCAAATAAAGAGCTGTCTTTTCTTCTACAGTATGGTAGTTCTTAAAAGCATGGTCCACATACCCCTTGATTGGTCTCTGAGATTCTTTCAGGGAGTACATGAGGCCTGTATTATTTTCACAAGAATTTGCCTTTCTTATGTGTAATAGTGGACATCACTACTGGCACCTTAATACATAACAAGACAGTGGCACCAAAATAACATGAGTAATCATTTACTAGTATGAGTATTTGTTAAAAGTGTGCAGCAGTAAAGTATGCATCCTCACTCCCACACACTTTGTTAAAAAAAAAAAAAAAAAAAAAAAGCCAGTTTTAACCTAAAAATGTTTTTGATAAACAGGTAAAAATTATTAACTTTTTTTTAATGTCAGCTCTTCAGTACAAGTCATTTTATGATTAAGTGTGACAGAATGGGGAGTGTACATAAAGTTCTTCTGTAGTTGTTTAAGGCGTAGGGTAAATGGCTGCTTTCTTCAATCCATTTTTACTTGACACTCATAAACTATGGTTATTCAGACTTGAATTTTGGCTTTTTCTTTTTTTTCTGTGAGATGGAGTCTTACTCTATTGCCCAGGCTGGAGTGCAGTGGTGTGATCTCGGCTCACTGCAACCTCCAACTCCTGGGTTCCAGCAATTCTCCTGCCTCAGCCTCCTGAGTAGCTGGGACTACAGGTGCGTGCCATCATACCTGGCTAATTGTTTTTGTATTTTTAATAGAGGTGGGTTTCACTATGTTAACCAGGATGGTCATGATCTCCTGACCTTTTGAGCCACCACACCTGGCAGACTTTTTTTTGAAAAATTGCGATGTGCCTGTCACTTCAAGGAAAACGACAGTTTTTGTTCCAAATGATAAAATTTTAGCTTTAAGGCAAAAATTCGAATTTTTGAAGACTTTAATATAAAGCTTCCCAACAGACTAGTGGCGATGTTAATGAAGTTTCTTTATTATTTTTTCTTTTTTTAATTGAGATGGAGTCTCGCTCTGTCACCCAGGCTAGAGTGCAGTGGCTTGATCTTGGCTCACTGCAATGTCCACCTCAGTGTTCTCAGTAGCTGAGACTATAGACACAAACCACCATGCCTGGCAATTTTTTTTTTTTTTTTTCATTAGAAGTAGGATTTCACCATTTTGGCCACGCTGGTCACGAACTCCTGACCTCAAGTGATCTGCCCACCGTAGCCTCCCAAAGTGCTAGGATTACAGGAATGAGCCACCACTCCTAGCCATATTAATGAATTTTTAAATTGCACCATGAAATGGGTCAACATTTGGAAGATCCACTTAACTCATTACCATTGTCTTCTAAGTGACCGATGTAGCATATTACAAAATGATGCATGGGTTAAGATCTGTATAAAATAGGACAATGGATTTAAAACAATTTTTTTTCGTTTTTACATTTTATTAGAGACTGTGTCTCACTCTTGTTGCCTAGTGGCTCGATCATAGCCTCAAACTCCTCCTAGGCTAAAATGATCCTCTCTCCTCAGCCTCCAGAGTAGCTGGGAGTACAGGTGTGGGCCTCCAGACCCAGCTAATTTTTTTATGTTTTGTACAGATGGAGTCTTTGCTTTGTTGCCCAGGCTGATATCAAACTTCTGGCAGCAAGCCATCCTCCTGCCTCAGCCTCTCCAACTGCTGAGATAGAAGGTGTGAGCCACCACACCAGGCCAGGAATAGGAAAGCCCCTGCATAACGTTTCAGATTGCATAATCCAAGACATCTTTAATAACCACCCCTTATTAAAATGTTAGTGTAATAGCAGAGAAGAGTATCCAGTTACCTGTGTAATAGCAGAGAAGAGTATCCAGTTACCTGTAAAAAGGATACTGAAATACTCTCTTGGTCAGCTAGCTACACATATCTCTGTGCGATCATACTTTTTTTCATATACTAGAGCCAATACAATGTGTTGCAGTAGATTTAATTAGAAGCAGATATGAGAAACCATTTGTCTTCTATTAAACTAGATAGATACTAAAGAGATTTGCAAAAATGTAGAACTAAAGTTTTATCTTTTTTCCTCTAAATATGTAGATTTCATTAAAATATCTTATTTGCATTAATAGGTAATGGGTTTGTTTTTTAAAAACATGAATTAATAAACTTTTTTTTTTTTTTTTTTAAAGAAATGGGGTCTCTCGTTGTTGCCCAGGCTGGAGTGCAGTGATGCCATCACAGCTCACTGCAGCCTCCAACTCCTGGGCTTCAGTGATCCTCCTGCCTCAGCCTCCAGAATAGCTGGAACCACAGACACACACAACCTCACCCATCTAATTTTCTAATTTTTTTGTTGAACAGGGCCTTGCTCTGTTGCCCAGGCTGGTCTTGAACTCAAGCAATTCTCCCATGTCAGCCTTCCAAAGTATTGGCATTACAGTCATTAGGCATCGTACCTGGCCAGTAACCTTTTTTAACTTCAAAAGTTTATAATATGGTAAAAACCCACACAAACAAAAGTTCTTTTAGGTTTGATTGTTTTTACATGTGTAAAGGTGTCCTAAAACCAAAGTTTAAAAACCTCTGGTCTTAATCATTTAAAATTAACATTTTTTGGCCAGGCACAGTGGCTTACACCTGTAATTGCAGCACTTTGGGAGGTGGGCGGATCACTTGAGGTCAGTAGTTCAAGACTGGCCTGGACAACATGGTAAATTGCCTGAACCCAGGAGGCGGAGGTTGCTGTCAGCTGAGATGGCACCACTGTACTACAGCCTGGGTGAGACTGTATCTCAAAAAAGAAAAAAATACCTGCAATCTTTTTTGTCATCCTCTCCTTTAAAAGGGGACTTTTATTTCTGCTGTGTATTCTCGAGTGACTAACCCACGAGTAACTGGTTGTATGAGGAGCTGTATAATACAACACCCATTCATTCTCAGAGAACCTCCTTAGGAGACTCTACCCACACCAAGTATCTTTCACAAATGTGTAGTTCTCTCACACCACACTACCAGTTCCAATACCAAATGTGGTACAAGTTTATTTCAAGAAATGTGGAAGTTAAACAAAAAAAATTTTAATACAAACATTTAAGGCATTCTAAAAACATAGTTTTTATAATACATGTATATAAAACCAGGTACAGTGGCATGCACCACCAGGTATAGTGGCGTCCTCCTGTAGTCCCAGCTACTCGGAAGGCTGAAGCAAGAGAATCACTTGAGCCTGGGAATTCAAGGCTTTAGTGTGTCTTGCTTATGAATAGTCACTGTATTCCAGCCTGGGCAACATATCATGACTCCATCTCTAAGTATACACACACAGACACACACACACACACACACACACACACACGAGTTTTTCCTCATGTGAACTGATTTTTTAATAATATAACTTACTTAAATCTGTATGTTTTAAAAATTGAATGATTTTTAATCATTCACCGCAAGGTGCGGTGGTTCACGTCTGTAATCCCAGCATTTTGGTTGACCGAGGTGGGCAGATCATGAGGTCAGAGATAGAGACCATCCTGGCCAACATGGTGAAACCCCATCTCTACTAAAAATACAAAAATTAGCTAGTGTGGTGGCACACACCTTTAGTCCCAGCTACTCAGGAGGGTGAGGCAGGAGAATCGCTTGAACCCCAGAGTCAGAGGTTGTAGCGAGCCGAGGTTGCACCACTGCAGTCCAGCCTGACAACAGAGTAAGACTTCATCTCAAAAAAGAAATTGAATGCTGAAAATTATGTTACCCACCCAAAGATAAGTATTTTAACATTTTGGATGAATATCTATGCAAATATACACGTAGATATTTGTATGAATAGGATTCGACATTACATCCTGCTCTGATACCTGCTTTTATTCTCAGCTTTATACCTTATTTTTTGTTGTTGTTTATCAATAAACATTTAGGCCAAGCACAGTGATTCACACCTGTAATCCCAACATTTTGGGAGGCCGAGGCAGTATGATCACTTGAGCCTAGGAGATCAAGACCATTCTGGGCAACATAGCAAGGCCCCATCTCTACAAATAGTACAAAAATTAGCTTGGTGAGGTGGTGAGCACCTGTGGTCCAAGATACTCACGAAGTTGACATGGGAGAATCTCTTGAGCCTGTGTAGTCAAGACTGCCGTGAACCATGATCACGCCATTGCACTGCAGCCCCAGCAACACAGCAAGACCCCATCTCAAATATGGGGGTGTGTGGGTGTGTGTGTGTGTGTGTGTGAAACATTGGCAGAAGTGATGGTTGCTTGTAGAGTTAAATGTCTAGGGTAAGTATAATATAATCTGTGCAAACTCAGGTTCCTTATTCTGCTTTTCATTCTGTACTTCGTATAGCCACTAGGATCCTAGCTATACTGAGATATAATGGAGGAGCAGCAGTATCTCTCCTTAAACAAAATAATTAATTAGTGGCTGAAGGTGTAGGGTGTCCTTCTATCTTTTAATTAAGTAGCCCTGAGAAGGTCAGGGAGATCAAACTGGTTAAACATTAACAGTTCTGTACAGGAAATTATGGTGAGTTCCTGTTCTAATTTTCTCACTTGAGTTTAGCAAACATTTGAGGGGAGGTGAGAGATTAAAAAGCTGAATAAGGTACAGTTCTGTTCTTGGAGCATTTACAGAGTAGTAGAGGAAACAGGCCTGTAAGGAACTGCAATGTAAGGCAGAGCTAGCGTTCAGTTGAAGTTACAGACAATGCTTGTGCAACTGATGAAGCCGATAATTATTCAGTGAATGGGAAAGACCTCCTGGTAGTCTTTTCCTTTTTTGGTTGAACATGAGAAAGATTTCAGTTAAGTAGAAATTGTGGAAACAGATCTACAGACTGAAGGAGTGGTCAGTGTGAGGATCAAAACTCAAAATGTAGGGAGGAAGAAATCACAAAAGCTCATGATCCAGTGCAGCTGAAGAGATGCCCAGAAGGGAACAAACAGAAAGCAGCAGCACTGGGCAGGGATATTGTGCCACATTTAGGAAATCGAGATAGCATTTATTCTGTGAATAGGAGGAATCTTTTCAGGATTTTTAACTCTATCACAGAATGCATCTCACCAGCATGCTGCTTTAGTCATCTCAGAAGTAGCATGTTTGGAATAAGCAAACTCTCATAAAGGAGTATGGAGAGGTTTCTTATGTGTTTTCTTTGGTTTAAAACGACTTATATTTGTTATGTTACACATTCTTAGGGCAGAAATCCAGGCACAGGTTAACTGGATCCTCTGCTTATGGTCCATGTGCTGAAATAAGCGTGTTCGCTGACTTGTGATTTCGTCTCATGTTTTTCCATACCCATGTGGTATAGTAGAAACCAGGACCTTGAAGTTGTAGGCAGTTAGCTAGGAGAATGACTTTTTTTTCTGAAAAGGAGTATGATTTTTAGCTGTCATTTAATTGAACCCCCACCATGTGCCAAGTACAGGCACATACATACGTAATTGTTAACCCCTCCTGACTCCAGAGTAAGCCAGTGTTATCTACACTTGATAGATGGAGCAATGAATAAATGGAATGCTGATTAAACCTCACACCCTGGGCAGAGAATGATATTTTTCAGCTGATATTGCTTACCTATTGTCCCCTACCCAGAAGCCTGAATTTATTTGGAAATGAAAAGTTTTATTAAAAAATCTCTCTCCCTTGTAACTTTGGGGAAGAAAGAGGGTACGTTTGCAAAACAAACACTGCTAATGAACATTTCCCTGAATAACTTAAATCACATACATCTTAGGGCTCCTGTTTCATGGAAGCAGTATCTTCTTGGCAGGTTTTACAAAGAAACCTGTTTTTAAAGGCTTCCATGTCTTCCATGGCTTGGGTTTTATCTCCTTGAAGGATATGTGTCTAATTCTCTTCTTTCCCTCTCATACTGGTAAATATACCAAAATATAGAGAATAGTATGGCCAATCCCAGAAACCATTCATTCATGTTTAGCAGTTATCAAGATTTAGCCACAACTTTTTGATTGCTTCTTTCTTCTCCTCAGTTGTCTTTTTACAATTAAATTGGTCAGTCAGTATATTGCATTAGTTAAATCTTTTAAGTGCCTTTTAATCTAGAGCAGTTTCTCTCACCCTACGTGGGAGGCTGGAGTAGGAAGATTTTTTTTTTATGTCATTGAATTGCTAAAAGAAATGACAGCCTATCTGGGAAAAGGTTCTCCTCTGGATTTGTCTGTTTTCTTCTTTTAGGTGTCCTTTTGCTTGTTCTCGTGTCCCCTCTATTTGCTGTAAATATAAAAGCTCAATTAGATTTGGAAGGTTTGGTTAAATTCAGCCTTGCCATTTTTGGGCATGAATACATGATAGGCCATACTGTGTAACTTATATTACATCCCTTTATAAAGTAACTAATTTGGGGGCTATTCCATGCTTGGTGTAAACCAAGATGGGTTTTTTGATTCAGACCTCCTTTGTAAGGTCCCTATCATCTTCATTTTAACAACTGCATATATTGATCTTTGCCTCATTACTTCATTAGTGACTGAAAACTGTTGATTTTTCTAATTGGTTGTTTACCCTGAAATATAGGTCATCCAAAAAAAAGCAAGAAAAATGCTTAATTTTTTCCCTTTTAGTGCACATTTTCAGCATAAGACATTGGTGCCTGGTAGTCTCCACTGGTGATCACTCTTTTTTGGGGGGGGTTGTTTGTTGTGTCGTTGTTATTGTTTCCCCTTTCTCTATTTGTGAGTAACATCATGAACTCGTGTTTTTAAATATATTTTCAAGTGTTTCAGTATACTATTGTCATTATTCTTTCTGATGCCAAGGCACAGGGAGGGGACAGTATCTTTTCCATAGAAGGAAATACCAGGACTGCCTCAGTGGATCAAGTTTTGGAATGTCCATCATTTGTGGGAGTGTTGGGATCTCACTTCCTAATGGTTCACAACCATTAGAGATGCTTCCCTGGTTGCCCAATATGACCAATCATTATTAGAGTATAATGCATTTCTTTGGCTGTTTATCTGGTTAAAGCAACTCCTTTATTCACAGGAAAGCCCACTTGTACAGCTTTGTGAGGATAAAATTTTTAGAAAGGAAACAGATTTTTTTTTAATTACTAAGATTCTTTAGGAACTGCAGTAGAAAACCAGTGGCTATATATTGTTATTTTCTTCCCAGTTTTAAGGCTGTGTCAGCAGAACATGAAATTAAGCTAAAAGTGGGAAAGTGGGGCTTGTAATACCCAGAATGTTCATCAACAAGAATAGAAATTAATCTTGTAAAATATATGTCTTTGCATGTAAAATAAATATAAAACAGACTGAGCACTGATATTGACTAGATGCTTTAAAATAAGCAGAAGGGGCAGAAAGTTAAATATTTAGATTAGTCCAAAATGTTAGCTTTGTAGTAGTGTGCCATTGATGGAGTATTCCTGGAACATGTCTTCTCTGCTTGTTTTAACACCTGACCTTGGTCCCTGAAATGGAATGTATAGACAGGAAGACAGTGATATGGTTGAGTTTGTTTGACATTTTCTCTTTGTTTGAAATAAGCCCTTTAGTTGTTTCTTAATACTATTGAATATTTAGTGGCTTTCTGGAACCAAGACAATATGGATCTGTCATTTTGTCATGATTTATTTGGGTTCATTGACTTTTTCTCCAAAAGGACTAGATACACTTGAATGTGAGATGAATTTACTTGACTTTTTCATTGTATGTTTATGAAGAATAGATGAATTTTGTCAACAAAGATGGTGTCTGGCAAAAAGATTGAAACTTAGTAAGCTCTTGGTATAGGAATGCTTATTTCCCTGCTTCTCTCCCTCAGGGTTATTATCATTTAATCATATTATATCACAAAATTATTTTAGATTATTCAATATAATTATGAGTAATCTATATTACATGAGTATAATGTGAGCATAATGTCCTCCATGTTCATCCATGTTGTTGCAAATGGTAGGATCCTCTCCCCTCCCCCAGCTTTTAAGGCTGAATAATATTCCAGTTTATGTATATACCACATTTTCTTTGTCATTTGACATTTAGATTGCGTCCATGTGTTGTCTTTTGTAAATAATGTCACAGTAAACATGGGAGTGCAGATATTTGTTAAGAGGATAAATCTTAGGTTGCGTTCTTAACACATTCTCCAAAATATAATAAATAAAGAAGATAGAATGGGGGGATTGGGGTAATGTTGGTCAAAAGAAACAAAATTGCAGATAGGAGAAAAAAGCTCAAGGGATCTATTGTACCTCACAGTGACTATAGTTAATAAAAATGTATGCTTGAAAATTGCTAAGAGAGTGGATTTTAAGTGTTCTTTTCAGAAAAACATATGTGAAGTAATGGATGTTAATTAACTTGATTTAGCTATTCCACATTGTATACATATTTCCAAATATCACATTGAGCCAGGGCCAGTGGCATAGGCCTACTTGGAAGGTTGAGATAGGAAGATTCCTGGAGCCTAGGAGTTGTATTCCAGCCTGGGCAATATAGTGAGACCCCATCTCTATTAAAAAAACAATACAGCTCCAGCCTGGGCAACAATAATGAAACTCCATCTCAAAACAAAACACAAACATGTGGCTGGTTAGAGGGGATCATGCCAGAGATCTCAACATTTGGAGAGGCCAAGATGGGCAGATTGCTTGAGTCCAGGAGGTCAAGACTGCAGTAAGCCATGATGGAGACACTGCACTCCAGCCTGGACAACAGACCAAGCCCGTTTTTCAAAACACACACACGTAATGTTGTACATCATAAATATATACAATTTTTAATTTGCCAATTTAAACAATATATGTTATTTAAAAAAAAAAAAAAAAAAAGAATAGGTAGCCAGGCATGGTGGTTCATGCCTGTAATCCCAGCACCTTGGGAGGCTGAGGCGGGCTGAGGCAGGCAGAGCACAGGGTCAGGAGATTGAGACCATCCTGGCCAACATGGTGAAACCCTGTCTCAATTAAAAATACAAAAATTAGCTGGGCAGGTGACATGCACCTGTAGTCCCAGCTACTCAGGAGGCTGAGGCAGGAGAATGGCTTGAATCCAGGAAGTGGAGGGTACAGTGAGCCAAGATCAAGGCACTGCACTCCAGCCTGGTGACAGAGCGAGACTCTATCTCAAAAAAAAAATAGGAGGAAACTTTTGGAGACGATGGATATGTTTATGATATTGATTGTGGTAAGAGTTTCATGGATATATACTTATCTCCAAATTCATTAAGTTGTAGGCATTAACTATGTACAGCTCTTTATATATCAGTCATTTCTCAATGAGGTGATTTAAAAAAAAATGCTTATACGACAAGCAAAAATGGCATGACATTTTCATAGTTTATTAATAAAGTTTTTTGTCATATACTTATTAACCATTTAGTTTGAGAATGATATTTTCCAGTTATTGTCCATTTCTTGTTTTCCTTGTTAATAGGTCTGTATAAGCAGAATAATGCATCTTGACTAGTGTGGTTTGCTCTCAGTGGATACTTTCTTCATTGTTGGGTTGAAGGAGAAGCTGGTGATGCTGTTTTCTTTTTTCCTCTGCCCCAAAATTAATAATAAGAGCACATCCACAACTGGTGGTTTCTCTTTAAAATAATGATGAATTAGTTTGAGTGCAATGTTTCACGCTGTAATCCCAGCAATTTGGGAGGCTAAGGCAGGTAGATCACTTGAGGTCAAGAGTTTGAGACCAGCCTTGCCAACATGGCAAAACCCCACCTCTACTAAAAATACAAAAATTCGCTGGATGTGGTGATGCACATCTCTAATCCCAGCTACTTGGGAAACTGAGGCACAAGAATTGCTTGAACCCAGGAGGCAGAGGTTGCAGTGAGCTGAGATTGCATCACTGCACTCTTGCCCAGGCAGCTGAGTGAAACTGTGTCTCAAATAAAAGTAATGGTGATTAATTTCCTGTTTTGTTTTACCTCACTGAGCTATAGTAGGAATAAAATTATATGTCTTAAAATCTATTGAGTACTACATGAGTGTGTGTTACAGATGTTACTGCTGCACCAGGAGTCCAAGGCAGCTTCTTGGAGTATCATTTGAGTAAGGTTCCTCTAGAAATGTAGTGTGAGTAGGCTAGAGGCTGTAGGTTGAGCACATTGCAGGGGAAGACTTCCTCAAAATTGTAACTGTAAAGATAAATCCAACCTTGATGCTTTTTCTTGATTTCTGGGCTCTTGGCAAAGTCCATAAATTGCATTATACTTAATATAAAGACATTTTGTGATCTCATAACTGGATTAGCATGTTAATTTCTGCTGAGTGGGTTAGTAATCAAATAACCAGGTGGATAGACAAGAAAAGAGACTTTGTAAGTGGATTATCTTGCTTTCAGCTGTTACCATTTTTAATGATGGTCTGCTCATTTTTTACTTTAACTTTTTGTTATGAGTAATTTCAAACGTATATAAAAGTAGAGGGATTTTTAGCATAATGTTTTATTATTTTTAAGTTGGTTTGTATCTGCATTTAACATGTTCCTTCTCATTTTCTCTCCTTATTTTGTATACAGTTTATTTGTTGTGGAACCCAGATTGTTTGCCCTGTAATTTCCTATCGTATGGAGGTTGGCATCTCTGTGGTTTTGTTTAGCATGGTTCTGTTTCTAAATTATCTACAAATTAGCAGTTAGTTATCTTTTATATATATTGTTTTATCTTGGAAGAATATCTGGTAGTGTGTACTTCAGTCAAGAGGCACATCAGGATTAGTAGTCTTTCATTTTGAGATGTTTACAACCATTGATTATCTCTCTCAGGATCTACCAATTGCCCATTTCTTTTTATATTTATTTACTTGTCTTTATATATTTGCCAAACAGCATATCCAAATTTTTATTTTCTTATTTTATAGATACCGAGCTTATGGAAATAAGTAGTTTTCCCCAGGATTACACAGCTATTCAGTACAATACTCAGCTCAATATATATAAATCTTGCCTTAATCTCAGACATAACACCAATTTTCTTCTCTCACCACAGTCCCAAGTTATTACCTATCTTCATTTTTGAAAAATTACAGAAAGGCAGATATAAGTAAGGCAAGGTGAGATTAAAAGAAGGGAACTCAACAGTTAACATAGAGTTAAAGACCCAAATGTGATTTCTAGAACATTCTGCAGTTTCTCCTCTCATACTGATTTAGTGCTAAAAATTATCCAGCCATTGATAATCATTACTTAGTTCTACTGATTCATTGCCTAATCTTTTGCACTTTTGAAAATAAACATTTGATCACATCAGTAACTTTAGAATCTTAATTTCAAACTTTGCCAGTAAAACTACTTTTTTGTAGCGACTTCTCCCATGCCCTTTAAAGACCATTATTAGCACTGTTTATAAAAAGTACCAAAACTGGGATCCTATTGGAATATTCCAAGTTTAGTCTATCATACCATTTTTGCTAGCACTTTATATGTAGATATATTTATGAAAAAATTTAATCTAGATGTGTTTGATAAACTGTCATTAAAAATTATTTCAAAAATCACTTTATTGTAAATGTTTCTCAAATTTAAGTTCTAAAATATCAATTTAACTTGATTTTTGGTAAATAGTTACTCAAAGATTAGCAAAGTTTTTAACGTCATAATTTTGAGTAGAAGTTAAATTTAGGAATTAGCAGTCTCCTACTTCAAGTTCAAATCAAAGTGAACTTTTAAAAGTCTAAAATATACTGGCCTCTCTCAAGACCTAGACTCAGATATCAACAAATGCCAAAAGAGATATGCAAACAGGAAACTGTGATTATTTTAAAAAATATTTTAAATCACATAATCATTTTTCCACTTGACCCCTCCTCCTTCCTCCTCCTCCTCCACAATAAAAAGAATCTACAATAATCCTTTGGAAACTTTAGAAATCTTTCTGTTTTTCTTCCTCACATCTTCCTATTTATATATGTTAAGTGCTACCTGATATGGCAAACACATGTAAATGATGTCCTTTCAAAGTTCACTGACTTCCTCTCTGAAGTGATCTAAAATTCTGAAGCCATTAAACAAACCATCAGATAAAAGTATGAGACTTTATACTGAAATAGAACCACAAGAACATTTTTTGCAGTTTCTGCAAGGAATTGTGTTACTTACTCCTTTAAGTGAATTGGTAATGAGGTTTTAGTTCAGAAGAATAGAAACTGCTTGCAGGGGACCATCGGTAGGTAACTTCCAGTACAGAGAAAGGCATTTGATGTAGCCTAGACCTAAGGCCAGGTAGGTTGCTGGTGTCAGGACCCACGCTGTAGAGCCCTCTGCAGGTTGCAGCTTCTCTAGCTGGCCTTCCTAGCCCTGACCAGTTACTCTGAGGCTTCCCTGCCCAAAGCTACTTCTCTTGAACTCTCCTCTGAATACCTACACAGTGTGTGAAATAATTCTACACCACTCATGAAAAATGTACTGATTTATCTAAAAGTATTTGATGTACTTAAATCCCAGATTAGTTGCAGTTATGGTAACAGATGTCCTTTTGATGAAAAGCCCTTTTTTTTTTTTGAGAGAATTTTGCTCTTGTTGCCCAGGCTGGAGTGCAGTGGTGCGATCTCGGCTCACCACCACCTCTGCCTCCCGGGTTCAAGTGATTCTCCTGCCTCGGCCTTCCAAGTAGCTAGGATTACAGGCATGCACCACCACACCGAGCTAATTTTTATTTTTAATAGAGACGGAGTTTCTCCATGTTGATCAGGCTGGTCTCGAACTCCTGACCTTAGTTGATCCGCCCACCTCGGCCTCCCAAAGTGCTGGGAGTACAGGTGTGAGGCACCATGTCCGGCCGAAAAGCCATTTTTCATAGATGGAGATCCCCATAGTGACATGAGAAGGGCTTCATTTCCCCTTTCATAGAGTTCACCTCCTTAGCACAGTTTGCAGGCCCTTCATGATCTGCGCCCCCACTCCTCATCCCCAGATCCCCAGCCACTAGGTGTCCTCGAAAGCCATACCCCAACAATACTCAATTCTGGGAGTCCAAAGAGAGTTCATCATGTATTCTTTTTGCCTTCAGGCTTTTTGCTTAGAGTGTGCCCATTCTCTGGCCATAAATTTATTCCCTTTACAAATTAGCTGCCTGTCCTTCAGAAGTCACCTTAACCATCTCTTCCTTCATAAAGCTTGTTGGGCTCTCCAAATGTAGGTTAATTGCTCCACTGTGTTGGTTGCTGCTGTAGAGCTGTGTTTATTCAGGCAGCAGCATAGATAATGACTACATTTATGTAGGACCATTGGTGGAAAGCAAGTTCTCCAAAGTGAAAACAATCCACTGAGATAAAATTTCTAAGCACAGTTTTATTTTACTGAAGGCTAGGAAGCCCTGAAGTTGATTCTTGAAGCACACACGGCCTGGAGAAAAGCGATTCTGAATGTATGTGGCTACCCCTTGATTTAGATGAATTACATTCCAGTCAAAAGGAAGAACAGATTTGAAAATTTAATGGCAAGACTGACTGCATTTAGGAAATCATAACTAATTTTACCAAGCTAGGGGTGAGTTGATGATGCGCAACAAATTTGGGAAGAAGGAAGAAGGAAATGGGAATCCTGGATTACAATTAGTAGTTTTCTTTAATTCAGAAGGTATTGGGAGCTATTGCAGATCTGGAAGAAAGAGAATTACATTATCAGAAAGAACTCAGAAATAGATTTTGCGGAGATGTGGTTTTGTTTTAGGTATTTTCTCATCTAAAAAAAAAAATATGGTTAAAAATGCATCACCAAAAGTGCCAGGGTGATGATTCAGATAGTGCTCTGTAGCTCCATCCTAAAAAGGGCATGCTAACCTGTTCTGATACGTACTTAGGAAACCTTCCCAGTGCTCTCTCCACCTCTATTTCCAGCACCGTTTGCCCCTTTGGACCTGATTCTCATCTGAAGGTTCTCTGTTGTGGGAAGTAAATATACCCTGAGAAAAATAACTTTTCTGACAAAACCTTGAAATGAGTTATTGTAAACCCTCAGAGAGGCTACCCATTCTATATTTTTTTGTAGCAGGATCAAAAGAATTACCAGAGGAAAAAGCCCTGGAAGCCGGTATGAGCATCCACACTCCGTGCCTTCTCCCCAGCCCTAATCACACAGCTACCCTGGGAAGCCTTTTCTGGGGCCTCCCAGCCTCATTCTGGGTGGAGTTTGTTCTTCTTTCCCTCAACTACCAGTTCCCCAGGTCTGTGAATTAAATTTTCCATTCTCATCTCTTTTCATCAATTCTCTGTAAAGATCCAGAGACAACTCTCCAAACAGTTTCTATTCCCTCAGAGACATTTGTAAACTACTGTCTCGTCACCCACTAGCTGGCCCACAGCCATTGGTTACATACACAGCCCAATCTTTTCATAGTTTACCATCCAAGCCCCACACTGTATGTGCTGTGGGCTTCATGATCTGTTTACCAGACTGTTCCCAGCCCCAGCATCCTGTGCTGGGCCTCAGCACTGTGGGAGAAAAGGAAAACTTGGAGGGGATCCAGCATGAAAAAAGTGAAAGATTGGAAGGAGGAGTGTCTATGTGAAAACGATGAAGGAGCTGGGTAGGTTGAGCTCTGAGAAGAGATGGAAAATGAGACATATGTTGAGAGATTACAGTCAGCTGTCTCCTTTCTTGATTCATTTTCAGCATGGTTATGATATCCATAAAGATAAGTTTACAAGGGTAATCCTTGTTTAGTGGTGGACTCTGTGTGTATGGAATGTCACATTGCTTTCAGAGAGGTACTAAGGTGCTCAAACAGCCTCTGCAATAGGATTTGGCTCCCTGTATTTTCTGTCCCTTGTCTGGTCAGCCCTGAGATTTTATTGGGGAGAGACAGGTATGTGGCTGTTGTATGGGACACATCGGATGGGGGAAACTCCTGCAGGTTTATTTGCCTGATGGGCTCCAAATGGGGAGCCGGCACGTACCTGTGACCACGATGGGTCATTAGGTCTTACATAGTTCTGAGAATTGGTAAAACCTGGGGTCAGTAGATAGTGCATGTTTGACCTTTGGGCGTCTTCAGGAATGAGTTCAATAATGAAGATAATAGCAGCTGTTACTCATTCAAGACATTTCTGTTAAACACTTCATATTCATTATCTCATTTAATCTTCATAACACCCTGTTACATAAATGCAATTATTATCCTCATTTTACAAAGAAGGAATTAAGCTCAGAGACTTTTAAGAGTGCCTTTGGTCACATTTAGTAAGCTGTTCATGTGAGGTTTAAGGCTAAATCTGTCAGGTTACAGAGCCCAAGGTGGGGTTTTTTGGTTTGTTTTAGCAGTGTTATTGAGATAAAATTCACATACCATACAATTCATCATTTAAAGTTACAATTTATTTTTTATTTTTTGTATGTTATTTTTTTAAATTGTGGTAAGACCCAGCATAGTGGTTCATGCCTGTAATCCCAGCACTTTGGGAGGCCAAGGTGGGTGGCTCACCTGAGGTCAGGTGTTCGAAACCAGCCTGGTCATCATGGTGAAACCCCGTCTCCACTAAAAAAAAAAAAAAAAATTAAAGATTACCCGTATGTGGTGGTATGCCTCTGTAGTCCCAGCTACGCAGAAGGCTGAGCAGGAGAATCACTTGAACCTGGAAGGTGGAGGTCGCAATGAGCCAAGATTGCACCACTGCACTTCAGCCTGGGTGACAGAGTGTGATTCCATCTCAAGAAAAAAAAAAATTGTGGTAAAATATACATGACATAAACCTGCCATTTTTTTTAGTGTACAATTCAGTTACATCAATTACATTCACAGTGTTTTGCATCCATTACCACTATTTCCAAAACTTGATTTCATCACCTCAAAAACTATAACTATTAAACTCTAACTCCCCATTCCCTCCTTTCCTAGTCCCCTGGTAGCCAAAAATCTACTTTCTGTCTCTGTGAATTTGCCTATTCTAGATACCTCATATAAGTGGAATCATACGGTATTTGTCCTTTTGTGTCTGACTTCTTTCCCTTAGCATAATGTCATCAAAGTTCATCCATGTTGTAGCATGTGTTAGGACTTCATCCCTTTTTATGTCTCAGTGATGACCTATTGTGTGGATATACCACATTTTGTTTATTCATTCATCTATTGATGGACACTTGAGTTGTTTCTACCATTTGCCTATTGTACAGAGCCCAAGTTTTAACTAGCACGTATATTACAACATAAGTGGAGAACCACCCTAGAATGGGATCTCCTGATTTCAAGCTTGGGCATCAACCATGTTGCAGAGAACCGGTAGCCTTAGTATTGAGAGTCAGGCTGACCTGAGTTTTGAAATACAAGTCTATCTACATTAATTGTGGGACCTGAGTCAAGTTATTTAACTCCTCTGACTCTGGGTTTCTTGGTCTCCACTATCCAGAGGTAATCACAGTAATATGTTTGAATATGTGTTCTATCATGGGAAGTTTTCTAAATCCTTTATCTTCTCAGTTATCGTGACAACCTATGAGAACAGGTGCTACTACTACTATTCTTCTTCCTCCTCTTCATTTGATAAGGAAATTTGGCTGAGGTCACATAGCTGGTAAGTGGCAGACCAGGGACTTCAAATCTAGATCTACGTACCAATTATACCAATCTTTCATGCAAACCATGTATATATGTATGGCTTGTATTATATATATTTTTTCACTTGTTTGTGCACCTTCTTCCATCTTTATAGACAGGTCTTTTACATTGCTATTTTCAGGGGCTATAATGGACCATTTTATAGTTATTTAGTCCTTAGATTTGAACATTAAGGTATTTCCCCTCTGCTAAAATTTTTTTTTTTTTTTTTTTGAGACGGAGTCTCTGTTACCCAGGCTGGAGTGCATTGGTGCAATCTCGGCTCATTGCAACCGCCCTTCTCAGGTTCAAGCGATTCTCCTGCCTCAGCCTCCTGAGTAGCTGGGATTACAGGCACAAACCACCACTCCCAGCTAATTTTTGTATTTTTAGTAGAGACAGGGTTTCACCATGTTAGGCTAGTCTCGAACTCCTGACCTCGTGATCTACCCACCTTGGCTTCCCAAAGTGCTGGGATTACAGGTGTGAGCCACCGTGCCCGGCCTCCCCTCCGCTAATTAAAAAAAAAAAACCTTAATATGACCATCCTCATAATACTTAACCAACAGTAGGTTCTAGATTTGTTAGGGTACCTTGCCTGCACTGGAATGGCTTGGACACCTTCATTCTAAAATGTTCTGAAGCTTTAGGGAGGAAGGAAACCCCAGAAACTCCTTGGTTGCTGTGTTGTATCACCCACCAAAGATCTGAAGTCATGCCAGAGTCAGCCAGCCTTCCTGCTGACCCTTATGCCCAGATTTCCCTGGTTTTGCATCAGTGCAATTGAAAAAAAGATTCAGACTGACAGGCAACCTTTTAGTGTTTGAAGGGAATCTGCTCATCCTAGACCACTGATCCTCATGAAATATAATTACTTACTGTTCCCCAGAATGAAGAAGCTCGGTTAGTCTAAACTCTTGCAGTTTTCTTTTAGTATTTCAGTACTTGTAACCAGGTTGGGATGCCCTGTTCTCCTAAATAAACTCTGCCTGTCATTCACTTCCCAAGAATGAGTACAATTTTTAGGAATTAGAGGGCAGGAGCGGGGAGTTGTTTACATTAGCATTTGCCAAGTTTTCACTGTTTATCTTACTGGAAAGTCAACAGTGACTGTTAACCTCCTGCATAATTAAAATCTGGACTTTATTATGGTTGTTCTTAAACTTGTGGTTAAATCTTTCTGATTTTTAGAAGGCAAAGAGATGGAGAGTAAAAGGAAGATAAAGTGTGGCCATTCAGGAGACTGAGGTACATGGACACCTGGAGCTGCTTGTTGTAAATTGGCAGGTTCATTGCAGCTGGTGGAATGGATGATAAGGAAAGTGTGTAGATCAGAGTCTCCTAAGGTACTTAGTTTTGTTTAATAAAGTTAAGTAGACCTTTTGAGCAGATCACATTCCCTTGGTGAAGCTGGAGGGCTGTGAGATTTCTTTTTAAGAAAGCCTTCTGTTCTTAAATGAAGAACATTGTTCTTATTTTAAAAATAAGTACGTGAACACCAGTATAATTAACAAAGCTCTATCTTCTATGATCATTAATTTACTCTTAGTAAAAAAGAACTGAACAGTATGTCTGAGGCACAAAGAGTGAGGAAGAAACAGTTAAACATGAGAAGTGGCTGAGGGCATACATTCCAAAGCACCACTCCCTGCCACCTCCCTCTGGTAGGTATGACCCCAGATCATCTGATGAATCAAGGGATTGTTTTTGTACTGAGGATAGATTTCCTATAGCAGAGACAACATTGTTTATACCCCCAGATTGTATTCCTTACCCTTTTTCCTATATTGATGTCAGTTATTAATGTTCTTTTTGTTTGACACTATGCACTTACTATATGCATGTCAAATTCACATTCAGTTTTTATAATGAACTAAGTGACAGTTTTTATTTTTATCTGAGAAATCTGAGGCTGGCAGAGATTAGGTAAGTTATCCAGTGTTGCACAGCTAGTAACATTTTCAACTATAGGACTTAAAGGAGAGAAACAGCTGTTTGACTTTCAGATGAAACTTACTGAGTCACCTTTCACCACCATACACATCCATTCTGGAATCACCTCATCTGTAATACTGATACAATAAGGTCATTTGTTCTTTTTCTGTCCATACCCTTTTCAGTGACCATCTCCTCACTTTTTAGTTCCCAGGTCTTTGGGCACTAGGAATTACCTGTAGATAATCAGGTCCTTCTGTGACTCAGCATTACTGCCCCAAATCTAGGCTGGAAAAATAAATGATTATGATACTCAACTAGCATTTGCCTCACAGCAGGTGCTTAGTGTTTGTGAAAGACAAACATTTGTTAACCAAGATGAGTTAAAAGTGTGTAAGACAATAGCCCTGATAAAATTGACATTTTTGGATCTTGTGGGCTTTATTTATTCATGCTGGTCATAACTTCACTTAAGAGTTAGCCTCATTTTGCTATTTGTAACTGGAAACTGCCCAATTATTTCATCCCTCTTATAGCCTTGTGGCTTAAGACTCTCAGAAAACATTTTTTATTCACTGCAATCATAGAGTATGCAGGGGTATTATCCTTCAGTGGCAACGTGGAACCTAGGTTGCCTCTGAAAGCAAGGGAGGTGAAGGAAAGCACCTCTCAGACAACACCAGATGTTTCTGGAAGTTGGGTTTTGATTTGCACTCGATTTAATCCAAGGCCACTAGATTTATAAAACGGGAATGAATCAAAGTAGGAGAGTTTGGAAAAGGAGGGCACTCTTGAAATTTCCATACTTTATTGCTAGCATCTTTGTTACCTGTGGAGAGAGAGTTGTGGGTCCATGAGTGGCTTTGCTTCTGTAGGTTTTTTTTGTTTTACAGTAATTGGCAGTAAAAGACTTTTCATAATTAAGTGATTGATCTAGCCTCCCTTAAAGAGATGATCAAATTCCTTGGCACAGAGAAATGTTTAGCAGCCTTCTTCATATCCATTGCCATTGTGGTGCCTGATACATCTGGTACTAGTGAATAAGTACTGATTACTCAAAGATGTGTAGAACAGATGCTATGGAATTTCTCTTCAGGACTGATAACAGTATAATTTTTGCCTGTATACAAATTGGTTTTTTACCCCTCCACCCGAACACCAGATTTGGCCAGGCACGGTGGCTCATGCCTGTAATCCCAGCACTTTGGGAGGCCAGGGTGGGTGAATCACAAGATCAGGAGTTTGAGACTAGTCTGGCCAACATAGTAAAATCCCATCTCTACTAAAAATACAAAAAAATAGCTGGGCGTGGTGGCGGGCACCTGTAATCCCAGCTACTCGGGAGACTGAGGCAGGAGAATCACTTGAACCCAGGAGGCGGAGGTTACAGTGAGCTGAGATCACACCACTGCACTCCAGCCCAGGGGATAGTGTGAGACTCCATCTCAAAGGAAAAAGTTTGTTTTTAGCCTAAAATAAAAATTATTATTCTGTCTTCTAAGAAACATAGAAAGTCAGTTTGGAGGCAGTAATGCCTCGTCAAGAATGTAGACTCTGGAAAGAGATGCTTTAGATATGTATCCCTCTAACTGTAAACAGCTGACCCTGAACAAGTCACTAAAACTCTCCAAGCATCAGTTTCTTCATCTGTAACATGGAAATATTAGTATCTTGCTCAAAGGGACTAAGGGGAGATTGAGACATTATGCATGTGAAGGATACTGTATACATTTGTTCTGGTTTCCAGGGATATATTAACATAATTTTAAACTAGAATTTCGGTCATTGATGTTTTTGACATTCCCTGTGGATAGAGCAAGGGCAGGTAGCCCACAGCTAGCTGACGAGCATAGATGGGGAACCAGGAGAAAGAGGGTAAAGTTGCTAAGTTGCAGAGCAGGAGAAGGCCTTGGGTGAGAGGGGGAGCTCAGTTCAGACACACAACTTCATTCTGGAAATCCACACATGGCTCATAGACCAATTTGCTTATGTGTGTGTCTAGATTTGCATTATTTGTGCTAGGAAGTATATTTTGGAGTTCCCTTCACCTCTCAGATTAGAGAGTAGATCCTAGATTGCATTTCATGGTTTCTTTGCCTTGGAGAGCTGGGCAGTAAAGGAAGAAAACAACCATCAGAGCAGTGACTGGTCAGAAGAACAGCAGAATACCATCAAATGGAGAGAAGGTGACTCTGGGTCAGTTGAATCAAGACCAGCTTGCTTTTGTAATTTCCTTGGCATACTTATTTTGGGAACTGTTTTGGATCTCGTTGCTTCTGCAGTATGTATTAGAGAAATAGCAGAGTGGGGAGACAGCGGAAGTTAAAGTCAATCCAGCTGAGAACCTGCATTTGGGTAGTAGAAGTAGGGATGGGAATGAGAAAGACATAGAGAAAATGTCTTTATCATGAGTAAATGGAGATCCTGAACATGGAGAGGCAGTGAAGTGCAGAAGTGAAGGGTCTGGGCTCATGATCTTGATTGATTGACATTCTGGTTGTATGACATGCTGTGAGTCATTGGATATTTAACCTTGCTGTGTCTCAGCTTTCTCTTAAGGTAGAAGGGGCTCCTGCTAATGCCTCCCGTGAAGATCAGTGGTGCGCAGAATGTGCCCAGTAGACACGAGTTCCTACTGTCATTACTGCTGCTATCATCACTATTGTTATCTTTGTCATCTTTATTGTTAGAGGATTTAGCAATTGTTTGGACGTGGGAAGTGATGGGAGCTTTAGCCTGAGTAAAAGGGATAAAGGAAAATGTTGGAGGTAAGAAGAGGAATTGGTTTATGAATGACAGTAAGTGCACTTCTGGATGAGTTGAGTTTGGTGAGTTTAGGGTGTTTACATTGGAGCAGAAATCAAAGGTATACGCTTACGAATTATCCCAAATAGAATTAATAGTTGAAACAATGGAAATGACCAAGGTCCATGATAGAAGACACAAGTAATGGAGAGCCGAGCCAAGACTTGATTGCTTCTCATGTCTGTGGTGCATAGTACAGTTGGTTCGCTGTACAGAACACAAAAGTTGCCATGGTAACTAGTGCTGGGTGGTGGAAAACACTTCCTTTGAGCTTTCTACTCCATCTTTTTTTTTTTTTTTTTTTTTTTTTTTTTTGAGACAGAGTCTTGCTGTGTCACCAGGTGCCAGTCTGGAGTACAGTGGAGTGATCTCAGCTCACTGCAACCTCCACCTCCCGGGTTCAAGCGATTCTCCTGCCTCAGCCTCCCTAGTACCTGGGACTACAGGCGCTAGCCACCATGCCCAGCTAATTTTTGTATTTTTTAAGTGGAGACAGGGTTTCACCATGTTGACCAGGATCTCTTGACCTGTGATCTGCCCACCTCGGCCTTCCAAAGTGCTGAGATTATTGGTGTGAGCCACTGCACCCAGCGTTTTTTTTTTTTTTTTTTTTTGAGATCGAGTCTTACTCTGTTGCCCAGGCTAGAGTGCAATGCAATCTTGGTTTACTGCAGCCTTTGCCTCCCAAGTTAGTGATTCTCCTGCCTCAGCCTCCTGAATAGCTGGGATTACAGACCCCTACCACTATGCCCGGCTAATTTTATTATCTTTAGTAGAGATGGGGTCTCGCCATGTTGGTCAGGCTGTTCTTGAACTCCTGACCTCAAGTGATCTACCTGCCTCGGCCCCCAAAGTGCTGGGATTATAGGCATGAGCCACCATGCTGGCAACACTCAATCTTTTCATTAGCTTCTTTCATAAAAATCTTCATTTATATTTGTCTTCTTGGTGAGCCAGTGAATGTGTTTGATGTTCTATGTGTACTATATTATATTAGTTCCCTAGGGCTGCCACAACAAATTACCAGAAACTGGGTGGCTTCAACGGACAGAAATCTGTTCTCTCACAGTTGAGGAGACCAGAAATTAGAACGCACAGTGTCAGCCGTGTTGGATCCTCTCAGGCATTCCTTGGCTGGTAGACATACCATTTCAGTCCCTGCTTTTGTCTCAAGATCTCTAAGTACATCTACAGGATGTTGTTTCCAAAAACAGTTACATACTCGGGTTCCAGGTGGATGTGAATTTAGGGTAATGCAATTTACCCCATCACGGGAGCTAGTGTGCATTGCCCTGTGCCACGGGAGCTAGTATGGGCAACATTCTTAGTCCTGACATCGGATGAGCATGTCTGAATAGGCTAGTCCTCAAAAGAGTGGGCCTTGTATGGCTGATTTTTGAAGGGCTTACTTAACAGGCATGGATCAACTACTTGCTGAGGTATGTGAGTGGGAATTGATTGCTAACAGAATCCTTGATTTATTTTTCTTGTTTCAAAATTAATATTATTCCTATTAAAAATGGAATTTTTCATCATGTTTGGATTTTCTGTGTCATGGCTGCTGTTTTTCCTGGCCAAATTCTTCATCTACAAGGCAAACTCTACTAGAAGACTCTGTCCCTGAGCTTATTATAGCAAATCGAGTATACTAAAAGCCAGACATAAAGACCACCTGCATTCCAGGTCCCTGTCACCACCAGCAGCAGTCGAGGCATCACCCATCCCAGGGAGGAAAGGATGGTGTATAGAAGGGACCCTGAACTGTGAGACAAGAGACCTCTCCCACCCAGAATTGAATTAACCCTCAGTCTGGCTATTTCTTCACCTGAAGTCAGGATGGAAGTATATTTTTTCTTCATTCATTTTCTCAAATATAAAGCAAGAGGTTGATTTTTTTTTTTTTTTTTTTTTTTTTAGACAGAGTCTCGCTTCATTGCACAGGCTGAAGTGCAGTGGTGTGGTCTCGGCTCACTGAAATGTCCTGGTTCAAGGTTCATTTGCTTGAATCTCCCAAGTTCAAGTGATTCTCATGCTCAAATGGTTGATTTCTTGAGACTGTCTTATAATATGGTGGTAGGCACTGGTGAGCAAGAATAAGAGCTTGCCATCCAGGAGGTAACTGCTGTGTCTGGGGAGGTGCAGGATGTGGTGGAGCACAGAGAAAGCAATCTTCTAGACTAGAAGTGGCATCTAAGTAGAGTTCACTCAAGAGTTAAGCTAGGTGTAAGGAGTAAATAACTGAGGAGTAAGAGGTAAGCCAGGCGAAAGGAGGGGAGAAGAGTGCCCCTGGTGGAGAGAGCAGTGTGTAGAAGAAGCAGGCATAGTCATTCCTTGGCAGTGACTGATCCCAGGCCATGAGGGAGAATCAGGGCTGGAGAGGTGGATGAGGGCCAGATCATTTGGGGTCTTACAGGCCATTACATGGAGTTCAGACAGTATCCACAGAGCAAGAGGAAATCATAGAAGGGTTTTAAGTGGGGGGACATGACTGAATTAGAGACAGGGTCTTACTCTGCTGCCCTGGCTGGAGTGCAGTGGCATAATCACAGCTCACTGCAACCTCAAAGAAGTCCTAGGTTCAAGTGAGCCTCCCACTTTAGCCTCCCCAGTAGTTGGAAGTAATGGCATGCACCACCAGGCCTGGCTAATATTTTTTTAGTAGGGTCTCGCTGTGTTGCCCAGGCTGGTCTCAAATCCTGGCCTCAAGCGATTTTTCTCCTCCTGCCTCTGCCTCCCAAAGCACTGGGATTACAGGTGTAAGCCACCGCATGTGGCCAAACTGTATTTTTAAAGTTGCCTTGACTTCAGTGTGGAAGGCCTTTTAGGAGGCCTTTTCAGTAATCCAGTAGTGGTGGTGAAGATCAAATTGGATCATGGGATAGATTCAGCAGGACCTTGATGAAGGATTAAATGAGAGGGAGAATGGGGCAACCACGAGGTTTGTGGCTTCAGCAGCAGAGTGGAAGGTAGCATCTTACTGAAATCTGGAGCCAATGAGGACAGGTCATTGGAGGGAGCATATTTAGTTTTTGGTATGTTGAGCATGAGGTTGTTGTGGAATATTTCCAAATAGACATTTCAGGAGGCAAAAAAAACCCTGTGTTACCAACTAAAGTCAGAGATACATGGCTGTATTAAACCATTAAAGGTTCTCCTCGTTCTTCTATCTCTCAATTGTCTCTAAGAGTCATTCTTGTTTCTCTTTCTCTCAGTGTGACTGCAGACTGGAAGCTTCACCTGTTTCCTCATCTAAAGCAAAAAGGCAGACTAGGTGATCTTCCCAAGATATGTAGGCTTAAACCTTCATCAGACGCTCACAGTTCTTTCTTTTCAAAGAGATTACAGGTTGGGGTTGGAAGTTTCTAGTCCTTGTTTTTCAGAATCCAATTTGAGCTCTTCTGGTTGCATATTCTCATGCTAAGAAAAAAAGCCTATTCAGATGTATATTGAGCCCTCAACATTATCCTCAGAAGGTGCAAAAAAGGAAAGATGTAACCAGATTGGTGCAATGGGAAAGGATTTGCCCAGCCTCTCAGGAGGGACGGATTAGACTCAGACAAAAAAAGCCCTGGCCTCTTGATCTGCCCTCTTTCTGCTCACTTGGGCCTGGCTCACTCTGGGTGGTCAGGAGCCTCTTTTGTCAAGAGGACTCTAACCCCCTCCCTAAACTCCAGTTCATCCCAGTGGGCCTTGAGCAGCAATCTTTGTCTTCTTTTTTCAGCCTTCCATCCTATAAAGTTTGAGCAGGATGGACAGTGACTCAGGTAGGTGAAACCCATCAGGGCCTTGCCTGCTCCTTCAGGGGGAGTCCTTGTGAAAGGATCATGCTGTGGAAAGCTCGCTTTTGTAATTTTCTCAACAAAAAAGCAAACAAACGCAAAAAGCTTATTCTGCTTTAATACCCCTTTCCTTCAAAGGGGTGTGTGTGTGTGTTAGGCGAGTGCTCAGGCTCATACTGAAAAGGTAGGTGTCTGTGAGGACTGCTTCAGGTGTGATCCTGACCTGGTCAGACCACATACCTTTTGACATTTATGGTAACTCTACATTCCTTCATGAGGGGAGAAGGGAGAGGGAGAGATAAGATGTATCAAGGGATTTATCAAGTATAAGTTCACCTTAATCTCTTCTAGGCCTCTGCCTTACTACCTACTTTACTATTACTAAGAAATTTTGAGTATAGGGAATTTCAGAGCAAATCCTCTTTTCTGTTGGTCTAGGTTTTGTGCAAATGTTAATGGTGAAGTATCTCAAAGCGTCAGTAAAGAACTAAGGGAAAGTAATGCTTCAGGATAAAAATAGAGAACAGTCTGGAAATCATAAATTCTGTCAGTCAGGCTAACATTGAAATCTGATTCTAGCTTATCTCTGTTGCTTATCTCTTCAGGATCAGATATCTTAAAAGACATACTCATTTCATTTTTAAAAGTTTCTAAAGGAAGGAACCACTGGTCAGGTAACCATCTCTACCCACCCTGCCCCAGTTAACCAGTTCTGTGAGGCAGGAAGAGGAGGAAGGACCACTGACAGGCTGCAGGCCAAGCGTGTTCCCTCTGAGGGCTCTGTCGGTTGGAATCAGCTGTATGGATCTGTTTGACAGTCTTCTGCCATCATAGTGGGAACAGATAAGCATGGGCTGCAGATGAGTGTACTGAGGCTTGACTTTTTTTAAAAGACTCAGAATGTCTTAAAATAGCCTGGAAGCTAAAATAACAGCAACCATAATAGCTTGCCATTCCTGAGAATGGTTGTTTGTTTAAAATTCAAGGCATCGGTTCTGGCAGCCGTTAGTTTCCACTAGCTGGTCTCCCAGATGAGTTACTCTGGAAATCACACGATCTCATCACAACAGGAAGCACAGGGATCTATTAAGCTCTTCCCAGCCCCTCTGAGAGGGGTCCCTAAGCCTTGGGCTACAGACACCTGCACACCCCAGAACTTGAAGTAGATGTTGTGAACCTGATCATTTTAAGGACTCTGGTGATATTGTTGTTACCCTGATAAATAATAAACATCAGTCCACTCTTAGGGGCTCATCTCTCCCACCTAGATACACAGGCAGTCTGTTTTTCCATTACCAAGGCCTGAGGAGGTACATTTTACTGCCTCATTCAGAGAAGGAGGGAGTCAGGAAGGTCAACCAGCAGCAGTATGTTAAACCACATTGTTGGGTCCCATCATATCTGGAAATGGGTACAGGCTGCCCTCTGAACAGATCATCAGTCAGCTCTTGACTCCCTACCATCCTGAGAGAAGCTCGTACCTTGCAAGCTGGCTGTGGGGAAGCTTCACCTACCCCAGCCCACCAGGTCCACGTTTACCCGCACGCTGTGCTACTTTCTGGTTTCTCCATAGAGCAGTCCCACAGCACACTGAGCAAGGCAGTTTTCTGTTGCCAGCCCCCTTTCTGTATTGAAGACTTTTGAGGGATGGGAAGGACGCTGAGACACTGGGCCTGGACAATGACTCCTTAGATGGTGGGAAGGAATAAAGTGACTCTGTTGACCTTGGGTCACATGCACTGTAGACTTAAGGAAAGTCCTCAATGGCAGAGTCACTAATGACTATCCAATCACCTTTTGCTGACTTCCGTGGCAGTCCTGGACAGCGTCCTTGGCAAACTTGATTTCAGATTTTGACAGCTGATAAAAGCACATATTGAGATTGCTGCTTCACAGGGCTCAGATTCCTTGCTTTATTGACTGATGTTATTTTGCCTTTCCTGAGAAGCTCCCTCATGGTGTTTGCTGTTACTTCTAATGGATTGCTTCCTGATACATCAGAGGCCCAGGCACTTGCCCTTCAATCTGGCCAACTGCAGCCTGACCTGAGTGGAATTGGAGCTGCCTGAGGAACACTTAGACCAGGCGCTTGGCAACATGACTCATTTTTTTCCCCTAAAAGTTAGTCTGTAAAGAGCAACTGGAAGTGTTCCGATTTACATCTTTGTGAAGCTTAGTTTTAATCAGGATTCTCAAGGTTTTTCACTTTACTTCTCTGAATTTTTAAAATCTGAAATGCCCCGTGGTCACAGTATTTGACCCTGTTCTTCTGAGGGCTAAATGGAAAATGCTTGATGATCATGACTGACTTGTCATGGTAATTATGCCAATAAACAGAAAAGCCTTCCAGTTCTGGTCTGTTGAGGCCCTGCCGTTAAGCCGTTGTTTTCCCAGCAGCTCTGCAGTGGGTTCTTATGGGATATCCTTTATTAGTTCTTTCTCTCCCTTTTCCTCAGAGGGCCACATTTTCTGTTTTGTGCAGGAAATTCCCACTGTTCTTGGGTTCCCCAGCTACAGCTGGAAAGACATCAGAGTGTCCAAGGCAGAGTCCAGGCCTGAGATCTCAGCAGGCCAGACAGGCAGCAGATGCTTGTTGCTTTTCTTGTGTTATATTTTTCGTTCCCTTGCTTAGCATTTGTGGGACCAAAGCCAACAACAGGTTGTTAAAAGAATGAGAGTAATTTGACTTCTGACATTGATTGGGGCTTGGGGTTATTGGGTGTTTTGTTTTCTGATTTGAAACTAGCTGTTTGGTAACCGCTAACTCTTGCCTTATTCTTTTCTTGCAGATGAGCTCACAGTGCCTGCACTTTACCCCAGTAGCCCTGAAGTGTGGGCCCCGTACCCTCTGTACCCAGCGGAGTTAGCGCCTGCTCTACCTCCTCCTGCTTTCACCTATCCCGCTTCACTGCATGCCCAGGTAATTTATACCCATCGGCCACGACTTCACTCACTCCACCACCAGTCCTTTCAAACCTGGTTCCCCAGAGCACACCATACAACTAACACCTATCCAGCTAACAGATCCACCTTCAAGAGATTAATGATTCCCTCTAAATCAAGCTGACACTCCTTCAGGACTTACGAGGATCGTCTGACAGCAATGATATCACCCACTGCCTGATGTTTGCCCCAAGTGACACTCTCTCTTCCTTAATGATCTCACCTCATATTGCACATGAGAGACTGGGGCAAGTTTATCCACCTGGCTCCCAGCTAGCTAGAGGGCATCACCAGAGTGTATATGTGTGTGCCTTGTGTGGAAGGGCTACAGAGGAAGGTGTGTGCTAGGAGCAGGGGTTATGTGCATCTGTGCGCGTTTCTGTGTGTTGAGAGGTTTCCACTCTCGTGTACTGTGAGAAGAATCCATGACCAAAGGGAAAGCTTCCGGGGGAAGGCTGTACTTTCTTAAATGTGTTACAGGAAAGATTAAGGGTTCCTTTTCTCCATTTTGAGGAAACCCTGTAGAAAAGGAGGTATAATACAGTGTCTAAGATGGAATTATAGGTCAAGGTAGAGATCTCTATTCTGACCAGCTTTCTTTCTTAGTTAAAAATAGCCTGATTTTTATAAACAAACTTCCTGTTTCTCCACAAAGACTACTGTCTATATACTAACACTTCCTTTCCCCTTGGAGAAAATGTTTCTCTTAGCTTCGCTTTGAGTGCAAGTAGTAGAAATCAATATAAGATTCACCTTTGGAGATAACCACTCGTTCTTTGGTCTGCAAAGATTGATGACCAGTAACAAATAAATAGAAAGTACGTATGTAGATTTCATTTGTCTTTCTGCTTGTGTAATTCAGCCCTTAAATTTTAAATTTTTAAAAATGATTAGGCTGGACACATGGAGTTTTTGTTTGTTTTGCTCAGTGTTTGTTTACAAAGCTGGATGAAATAAACAGCTTCCCAGAAAACTTCCTTCTGACTTAAAACTCTTTTATGTTGTACAGAACTCACTGTCTTGATAAAGACCACCTAGAAGCAGCCCCCAGCAAGGGTTCTTGAAAGCCATGGGGTCAAGATTGTTGTTGGCTGAACATCTTTTAATTCTTTTCGCTGAGTTACCAACGCGTTGGGTGTGCATTGATGACCCGGCTTCCTGGGGCTGCCCTTGGCGCCTGGGCCCCAGTAATGATTGCCCTTTATGTCGGGAGAAGGGAGAAAGTACTACAATTAGTGAAGAAAAAAGTGTAGGTGGGGGTGGTGAGAGTACATGGCACAGAAAATAAAGGAGTAGGATTACCTGTGCCTTTGGCCTCTCCTTCACCTTCTGCTTTTTCTTACTTTTTCCACGTCAGTGCTTGGGAACCCTTACAACTGGCAGGTAATGGGGAGAGGGGATAACATGTAAACCTGTAAGGTGTCTTCTGCTGAGTCATTAGGATCTTTGTAGTGGGCTGTGGATAAATATATGGACGACATGGGGCAACTAGAGCCCCTTTGGCTTGCCACCTCCCACCCCTGCCCTGGACGGTGTTTCTCCTCTTGCTAGACTGCTAGGTACAGATCATGTGGCAATCAAGGCAAATGTTAATAAATATCATGAAACAGTGCATGTTTGCATAGTCTTCTGAATAGCCATGGCTTTGGTTGGTCACCAACAAAGCCTTTCACCATTACCCTGGATAACCAAGAGTTGACAACAGCCAGAAAGTACTGGGAATGGTGGCTTTTGGCCATGACATCTGCCCATTCTTCATTCATGTAATGGGTAAAAATCACAAGTAATTCTGGAGATATAATATGCTAAGAGAAGGGCCTAAAGAATCTCAAGAGATTAGAAAGCGTATGCCATTGTGAGGAAGGATGGGGAGAGACAGTGCCAAGATTAGATGGACTCAGTCATTTGACTTAATGGGATGCCTTGCCCGTGGTGGCACCCTCCCCTGGGACTTCTTCGTTGGTCTTGAGATTTTCCCAAACTGGAATCCACTTAGCTCTGCCACATTGGTCCCAGATTTGCTGGGACTCTCATCTGTTATCAGTGTTCAACGCCACTTCTTGTTTGGAGTCATTCCCAGGGCAGTCATGGACTCTGTGAACAAATATGGTCATTTAAATTTAATTGTCCAATATGAGAATCAGAATGAACTAGTAGAGGCTTTACAGATCAGCTGGTCTGACCCATTCTGCAGATGAGGAATCAGGCCTAAGAAGATGGAGGGAGTTACCCACAATCTGAAGTGGCTCTACCATGACTAGACCCAGGTCACCTGACTCCCAGGCCTGGCTCTTTCCACTCCGAGGTGCTTTAATGGAATTTTGGGAAGGCCTCACTCCAGTGACTCCTTGGATCTTTCTTCTCTAAGTAGATGGGAAGCCTGTAAGAAGAGACTTGGAGGCAAAGACAAGGGAATCAGCACTTAACCTTCACCCAAAGGGCCCAAGAGAATCTTTAACTGGAGGTAGAGCAGACTGGAGCTTTTACAGGGCATCTCCCCATATTGGATAATTCAGTTTTTGTTTTGAAAATCTTATAATGTCTTTGGAGAGTCTTTAAATAATTTTGTTTTTCTTAGCAATGTAATGCTCTATTTTGAGACATGGATTTTTTTTTTCTTCTAGTGTTTCTCTCCTGAGGCAAAGCCCAACACACCTGTCTTTTGTCCACTTCTCCAGCAAATTAGATTTGTCTCTGGGAATGTGTTTGTAACATACCAACCTACTGCAGACCAGCAGAGGGAGCTCCCATGTTGAATTTGTTAGCTATTTTCCCCCCCTTTTGCAAAAACTATTTCTTGATGACCTTTGAGAGATTTCAATAAAAATTTTAATCAGAGCAAAAATGATCTCAAGTAGACTGCAGCGTTTTGTTTTCATGGTGATGCAATTTTGGAGCAAAGGTGTTACTCTTTGAGGTTGTGTGAGAATTGGGCCCGTGACACCAAGTCTATTTTACATGGAAGGACTCAGAACAAGCTTCCTTGGGAGACCAGATCCTGGAGTTGAGGCCACTCCGATGCTGCTTTTCTCTGCCTGGGCTCCCGGAAGAGCCACGAAGAGCTGCATGTTGGAAGCGTCTCATCCACCAGGAGACCTCACTTCAGCAGAGATGGCGTGTCTAGCTAGGGGAGCCCATGTGAAACAAACAGATGTGTTGTCTAGTCTGCCCACTGTGATCCACAGGAAGGAAGACCAGGAGACAAAGTGTCATTGAAAGAAGTTGAGTCACTTCTCTAGCCCTGCCCCAGCTTCAGTTGTGGTCTGGTACCCCTTCAGGTTTCCCAGCTCTAAAGTAAAGATACTTACTTGCTATCAGATCCCATTTTTTAGAAATTATTGGATAAGGTAATAGGACTGGAAGCCTCAGTACTGACTTGATGTTTAGAGATGAAAGAGTGACCCTTTGCAGCAAATGTCTGATTGCTAAGAAGATCATTAACATTTTAAAAAGTGATCAGTTTATTTTCAAGGTCATTGATATTTGAAATTTATTAGGGGAGGAAGATTTCATCTGTTGTTTTCAAAAAAGTTATATGCTGAAGAGAGTATACAGCTGTTCCTGTCACCTCACATTCACATACTTCCGCTTCTTAGATTGGAGTTCACATTTTGCTTTTAGTCTTGTGATGGGGCAGAGAGGAAAGTCGGTAAAGTATACTGTCCTTACCACATTCTCCAAACACAACACCATGCACCGTCTACTTCAGGCAGAGTCTCAGTGTGGCCCAGAAGCTTCTGCAGGTAAGTAGGACTGAGAGAGAAAACCCTGGTTACCTTACTACTTTTCAGAGACCTCATTTGTCCAGATTAACAGGAGTTCTCTCGGATTTCTAACAGGCCGCTGTGCGGCTTACCTGTACATGAACCAAAGGTTTTAAATTATAACATAGACTGCCTGAGGACAAGGCATACATGCCCCTTGGGAGGGCCCTGTGACACTGGAAAAATTTTAAAGGTTAAATCAAAATAAATATAGAAGTAGACCATGGAAAGAGAGGCGTAGGTTAACCGGGACGGGAGCTCAGAGTAGACGGGCCTGGTCATAGTGGGTGGACCGCCTGAACTGCAGGCCTGTGCCCACCTCCCCTGTATCTGAACATTTGCTTGACAGCAGCGGGGTACTTCGGAAAACTAGTTTTTTTGAGATGGAGTCTCGCTGTGTCACCCAGGCTGGAGTGTAGTGGTGCGATCTTGGCTCACTGCAACCTCTGCCTCCTGGGTTCAAGTGATTCTCCTTCCTCAGCCTCCCAAGTAGATAGGATTACAGTCATGCGCCACCATGCCCAGCCTGAAAACTAGATTTAAAAAAAACCAGATTGTATTAAGCATCCATGTCACTATGTCCTGTAGAAAATACTGGGGCAAAAGACGCAAGGACTTCCGCATTGGTGTTGGGTATGTTTGAAATACATAGAGTATTGGGGAGGTTGTACTGAGGGCAGCACTGCATGTGGGCTTCAGTGCACACGCGGCTCCTTAGAAGTCTCCCCGCAATGAGATAGCTGTGGATCCCTCTGGGCACATGTGAGGCTCACGTGGCAATGACTCTGATGATTTTGGCTTCCAGCTCCTATACAGGAGGCAGTGGCCAGTGCCGTAAGGGTGGTTGGTCCTACAGGGGAACCTGTGAACAGAGCCATGTCTGGGGCCCCCGGGAGGTGGCCTCAATACCTCACCTAGCAGTGAGGAGTCTGGAGATTCAGGTACTTGCTTCTGTGACTCTCAGGTCACTTTAGCACTTGACCCTTGACTCCTGACCTCCTTGTCCTTGAGGCCTAGGCTTCCAGAAGGTATATACTGTGTGCTCCTGAGCTGTGGCTGTGGCTGTGGCTGTCCGGAAAACCATGGCTTAGAGGACTACAGCGCTTGCCTTTGGGGCTATTCTGCCCAAGGCCTTCCATTGTTTTCAGACATAAATGAAACTATTAATCCTCTGACATTTACCTTTCCAACTGCAGCTCTGTGAAGGTCAGACTGTGAAGAGAAGCCACCCCTTGAGCGCTCATCTCCTGATAGTGCCGGCCTTGCCTGGTATCCTGTTTGGTGAGGCTTAGCTCTCACAGGAAGGGAGGGCAGGGAGGCCAGGCATCGTGCTCACAGCTGGCACCCAGCTCCGGTGAGAGTGGGCCGGGTCTCCTTTCCTTTCCCAGGCCCTTCCTGGGGGTGATTTCTATGCCTGTCTTCTGGGGCAGGGCCTGCACTCTGAGCTGCACCTTTCAGGAGAGCTCTGCAGTGCCGTGTTTCCTTTCTAAGCCCGTGGCAGGAATGTAGGTGGAAAGGACAGGCTCAGGAGCTCCCTGGCCAGACAGGAGCTCTGCCATTTACACACTGTGCGACCTCAATTGAGCAAGTTCCTTAACCTCTCAGAGCTTCAGGAAAAGGGCCATAATCCTTCATGTAAACACTTAAGAGAGTACCCGACATAACCAAAGGGCTTCATAAATGTTTGCTTTAAAGGTAGCCCTTCTCTGGGATCTTTTTTGGGACATTTGAATTTTCAGTAAGGAGAAGGAAGCCCAGGACTAAGCCTGAGCTACCCACAAGGCAGTGACAGTTAAGACACAGGACAGCCAGCACATGTGGATGACACTATCGGGGCTGCAGAGACCTCATGGCTGGAGCCAAATGGAAGACTGGAAAGCATGAATGAATGAAGTAAGATGAGGCATTTACGTGAGAATGCCACCGACAGCACCGATTGACAGCACCTTCCCTACAGCTTGTGCCAGCACTGGGAGAGCTTATCCCCAAGAGGGGCCTCCCCAAGCAAGGCTGGGACACGGCCACCAGAAGAACACCCTTCTGACAGGAAACACATCCAGGGTAGGAGGGGTCTGGGCAGCTGAAATCCCAGAAACGGAATGGCCCTTGTGAGTTACTTTATACAAACCCACTGTCCTTGACCTTTCCAGCTGTGGCCTTATCTTGCTTTCCTGTCAGAGAAACTGGAGAAAAGACCACAGGTCACCCAGCTCATTCCTCCCTGGATTTTCTGGCACTTTCTTTCTACAGTTCTTCTGCTAGGATTCTCCTCAGCCTCATTTCCAGGCAATGGAGTTACATCTTGTACTTGGGGAGATTCTTCTCTTCACAGTCCTGTGATGAAACCCAGGAATCTGCCCCTAGCCAGGCAGATGCTCTCTCCCTGGTGACCCTCTCCACCTCTTCCTCATTCACAATGAGAGACATCAGCATGGTCTTCTCCCTCCTAACTGGCCTCTTTAGAAGCTGTCCTCCAAAACCATCCGTCCAGGGTGTTAGGGAAAGATGTTCTTTTGTCCAGAGCTGCTGCTCCATGTTGGGCAGTTTTAGGAGGAAATGCTGTTCAGAAACCAGAGTCAGTCCCTTACTATGTGGCTGTGTGTCTTTGGCCCTAGAAATCACAATATTATTGCCAGGATTGGCAGAACATCTCAACGTGGGCCTCCTCCTGATTGGAGTCAGCACTGCTGTCCATTCGGTACACTGTTCTCTGGGTTTCTAAGTGTGTTCCATTTTGTCCTTTGCAGAAGGTTAAACTCCTCAGCTCTTGCGCACCTTCTCCCCTGACCTTACTAGCAGTAAGAGCCCAACCCTGAGTCTCAGCAGGTCGCACCTGGAAGTGCCGTCTGTGTGTTCGGCTCTTAACAGCTGTGTGGCCCAAGTATCATAGTTGGGGGCTGCCGAGCACCTGGCACCTAACTGGGACTCGGTGCTTTTAAATCGAACACATGATTGTAATGACAGTTTCTAGCCGCTCTGCTAAATTTGGGATCTTAGGCAAGTTTGTTTTTAACTGCCCTGAGCCTTAGTTTCCTCATCTATAAATGGGAAGAATGAACATCTACTCCATGGAGTTATTTTGCAGGAAAGAGTAACATGTTTGGCTTACAGTCATAAGTTATGATTAAAATAGCTCTTCCAGTGCCTTCCCTTTGTCAGCATTTGATCTGGCGTGGCCCAAAGGCCCCTGAGCCCTCCCTGTAAGCTTGAGAAGCACTGGGACTCCTGACCAGGAGCCAAACGAGAGAAACCTAAGGGCCCAGGCATTTTGCTTGGATAAAGAAGAGAAGCACCGGAGCCAGGGCAAGAATGGTCCGTGGCTGTGGAGTGTCTGTCCCCAGACAAGGCTCTTTGGTTGGGTCTGCTGGCTGTGCACCCAGGGTTTTTGGCCTCCTTCCATAGGCATAGGCACCCAGATGCCATCCAGAAAGTATGTGAACTCTTAACTGCTTTGGAAACAAAACTGAGGCTGCACAGAAACTTTGGAATTATAAAATGTGGCCTTCATAAAAGGGGAAAGTGAACTTTTCCATGAAGAAAACCAATAGTGACAGTGAGGGAAAAGGAAAATCAACTCCAAATGGAATCATGTTTTATTCAGGATTTGTGCTGCCGGTGGGGAAGGCCAGACTCAGCAACAGGATGGGAAAGTGGGACGCCCCAACTTCAAGCTTCGTGCGTTCTGCCACGAAGTTCTATGCGCTTCACTGAGCTCAGCTCCTGGGGACCTCTAATGGCCCTTGATAGCAAACATAGTTAAAAATTAACAGACTGACAGAATTAAATATGGATGATAAGCAACCACTGTGGACTTAATCTGACACAGGGTGTTACACGCTTGGGTGCCTTTAACCTAAGTGGCATCTTGAGTGAACTACTGAGATGTCTGGGCACATTTCACATGCCTGTTTGGAAGCAGAGCCTAGCTTGTGCTTAGGACAGACAGGAAAAGAGTCTTAAAAGCCCAGGAGACAAAATTCTCCCTGGAGGCTTCTGTTTAATTAAACTCAGCTCTGATCAGGCTTATCAGGATATATTCCCAGTCCTAGGACCTTGTCCTTGTGGTCTAGACCTTGTCCCTGCCTGAGCTCGGACCTCAGTAGCACCTGTCATTGTGACTGGAAGATCTTGCAAGAGCACAAGGCCGGGGTGCAGTGTGGCCTCTTTCCAGCCAGGAGTTCCTTGCTCACCTCTTTTTCAGCTGTTGGGGCAGGTGAGATGGCAGCCTTAACCAAGGACCAAGTCACATCAGTCTTGATGTCTTTTCCCTAGTTATAGTGACTTGTTTAATTGCCCTAGGCAAGGAGTATTAGGTGCCAGACAGATAGTAAAGAATTCTGATGACATTTTCATGCCTCTCAGTCTGCTGAGAAAGAGTATAGGCTGCTGATTCTGCGGGGTAGGAAGAAGAGTGATCCCTTTACAAGGGGGACTCATTTCATGCAGCATTGAAATTCCTAAAAAGTGTTCTTCCAGTTTTGGTGAGTGCTTTATTAGAAATGGAGGTGAGGGTTGCTATTTAAAAGAACCTCGCAATCAGCGCTGTAAGGGAGACAATCTTTGTATTGTGCATCATCCCTCCAGCCTATTCAATGAGTTTGGAGTTTCTTGGACCAGATTGTGCTGGGCCTGGCAGCCTCTGACAGAGCTTGCTGTAATGGCCTGACATGCTTTATTTGGTGATGCTACCCAAAAGTGCGTCCTAAGGTCTGGAGTGAGTGGGGCAGAGTGGATGGTAGGTAGTCACTGTGTGAGTAGTTCCCTGCAGTTGGCTCAGTGCCGGGAACGAACCCCACAGGGGACTTCAGGGTTTCATTTTGGGGAGAGTCATAGAAACCTGCCTAAGGATATCCATGCCTTCAAAACATTAACCCATTAGTTTGAGATAACATTCCCATTGTTTGCGTAAAACAACTTGTTCAAGCTACTGTTTTTAACTATTTTGTTCAAAGAGGGAGAGCTGACTTCTGAATGTGCAGGGGAAACCTGCATTCAGATACAGCATCTGTATTAGGCAATGTGAGAGAGAATCTAGCTGCTCCATGTAGGTGAGACATCAGAGCACTAGTTGGTTTGCTGGTCTGTCTTCCAGCTTGAAGGATACAAACGGCACAGCCCAGCCTCTTAGATCCACCAAACGCTACCACTGGAAGGGGGCCTTCCAGACCAACATTTCCCAACACCCACAGGTATTCACAGTTGTTACATAATACAGAGATTCTACACTCAGATCAACCTGGGCAACACACGTCTAGATCAAGTCAGACAGGTTTATTCTGGAACTTCTCAGAGCCTTTACTGTGCTGATGTGTATCAAGAATCTGCTGAAGGGACCAGACTGTGCATTTCTCTCTAATGTCCTTGACATTAGAGCATTTCTAGACCAGTGTTCTTCCAGCCATACTTTTCGAAACCTTAATTAAGAGCAGCATCTTTCAAACTTGAGCATGTACCTGGTGATCACCTGGAGGGCTGCTTTCAGTGCAGTTTATTGGATGCCCCTGTCAGAGATTCGGCATTTCTGACAAGTTCCCAGGTGATGCTCGTGGTCCAGGAACCCGAGAACCACTGGTCTATGCTTACCCCTTCATTCCCCAGAGAAGAAAACAAACCGTAGGGTGTTCACTTTCAGGAGTGACCATTAATCGAGCCAGTCACTTGCTAAGCACTTTTCATGACTGTTTCTAAGGGCAAGTATGATAGTGGGATTCAGCCCCTAGAAAGGTGATAGTGCCATGCACATCATTGCTGTCAGGTTAGAGTTTACCCTGTGCCACTCACTCACTGCCATAGAAGGGCCGGTGCTTCAGGCAGGGTAATCACCCGAGAATAGTCAAGGCCTTCCTGTCCTTGGCATCAGTACTGGGAACATAAATTCTGTCTGTATTTAATCTTCTGGCCCTTCATTTTCTCATCTATAAATGGAAGAGGATGGAAATTATTTTTATGGGTGGTTACACCACTTTCTCTAGCATTCCATTTGATTTTTACTCTTACGTCTTTTTCTGGGTATCTGGTGCTCTCCTGTTCAGTCTGTCACCATGCTAAGTGTTGGAGACTTAGTAAAAGTGTTAGCTGTGCAGGGGCATTGCATTTTAAAAGAGCATTCCTGAAGAAGAGCGATGGTAGAATCCCAAACAGCGTGGCCCTAGGTGGTGAATTGTAATAGTAATAACTATTGTTAAGTTCTATTGGAGAAGACTCCCAGGGTTGTCCATGTTGCCTTAGATGTCACAGGCCGTGTGAAGTGCTTAGCGCGGTCTCTGGCACAGACTAAATATAAGGGTCAGTTTGGTTAAGTATATTGTGTTCAAGTTTCTTACAGGGTCTTGAGAAGCCCCTGGAATTGTGTGCAAGACTGAGTGTGCACGTTTGAGAGAGAGAAGTATGGGAGAAGGGAGAAAAGAGGGGTGTGTATGTGTATACACTTTCTGCACATGGCATGAGGAAATGTCAGGGGCCATGGCCTTGCATGGAAGGCCAGCCCTTGTTACATGATTCTAAGGAGGAGCCCTCAACTCCTGCTGAACAGTGTGAGAGGACCCTGGCCCAGGCAGTCTAGAGGGAACTGTAGGTTTCACCCTGTTAAAAATTGTAAAGCAACCCTTAGGGGATGGGTAGGAGTGACATGGGGCCAAAAGCCACAGCAGAACAAGCAGCCCGAATGGGCTAAGAGGGAACCCTCTCCTCGTTACCCCACACAGCGATTAGCGCAGAGCAGCTTGTTCCCGGTCAGCTCCGGAACTCTGCTGTGCGCCGTGAGCCCTGCCGCTCTGCCTGGCTGTGGTGTGGGGACCTAAAGGAGCCGCTCAGACTTGGCCTGGGGGGCACTGCCTTCTGCTGGAAGGTGGCTGCAGCGGAGCCTCTCAGGGCTGGAAGAGGAGGCGGCCGTGGGTGTCTGTGGATGCGGTGAGAAGAGCCCCCACTTGGCAAGCATATAGTGTCCTAGCCTGAGACACAAGAGCGATGAATTCAGGGGTGTGTGTGTCCGCCACCCGCCACCACATCCACTCTGAGGAGCAGCCACCTATTGCATCACTGGCATCCTCACTCCTCAGCTGAGCACAGCCTCCCTGGACCCCACAGCTCGGAACCAGCCTTCATGTCACCCTGGAGTGCACCTCAGCCAGGCTGACGAGAGCCTGAGGACGGGCTGCACACTCGTCCCCCACCCTGCAGGCACCTGTGCGAGTGAGAACGTGGGGGCTGTGTGTGAGAGCTGGTCAGAGAGGCTGGCGCAGGGCTTCCTTCTCGCAGTCACTTGCACAGAAAGCAGAACCATGCCATCCACTGTGCAGCTCTCCCCCCGGGCAGCCCTCCCCTTCCTGTGACTCCTGTGAAGCACCGTCATATCTTGGCCTCGTCGGGGCCCAGCGCCCCAACCCACACCCAGGCCACACCAGTCGCACCACTGCGCTCCACACTGACCCAGTGCACACAGAACCGTCCCCTCTCCTGTGTGTTTAGGTGTCCAGCCCCCACCTGCCAGGGGGGCTCTGTGTCCCCGCCCGGTCCTTTCCCACCTGTCTCAGGAAGGCAGCTCCAACTCTGCCCTTTGCTTAGTGAGCAAGTGGATTCAGATGCACCAGGCCGTGAGCCGTGGGTAGGTACGAGTTCTTTCTTCTCCCCACCTCTGCCCTCGCTCCTCCCCTGACTCTTCTGTCCCGCTTCCTTCCTGCCCCCACCTCCCCCCATCTTCCCTCTTTCTTTTGTTCTGCACTAATTTCCCAGAGGAGTGTATTTTCCAGCCTCCCTGCTCTACCTGGTCATCTGGTCTGTGGTCGTATCTGGCATGGTTGCCAGAGGAGACCCGACACACAGGCAGCCTGAGGGGAGTGGTATTGTAGGCAGAAGCTCCAGCGTTTCCTAAGCCCACATTTGCTCACTCAGTGAGGCTGGTGAGGAAAGAACCGCTGATGAGGAGGCCCATGGGGAGGTGCTTGGACCAGGGGCAAGGTCGGGGTGCTGTGTCAGATTTCTTTAGGACCCAATTTCCAGACATCCTTGCTTTGAGAGTCAGGTTAGGGGATCTCATGGGGCCTCATCCTGGATTCTGACCCTGCTGGGCCCTGTGATCATGGTCATTCAGAATACCCAGACCTAGTTGGTGTCCTCACCTGTAAAACGAGTTGAGGCAGGAAGTTTCCATCAGTCCCTTCCGAGCCCTGCGTCCTGCAGAGCTGCCTCCCAGACCCCCTGTACCTCCATTTCTGCTAGAATGGCCCTTTCGTCATTACCCTTTGGAGAGCTGAGTAAGTCCTCTGCCACCCTGCAGGAGGGCATCACCTTACCTGGCCCCACAGGCCTTCCCTTCTCCACTCCCAGCAGTGCTTCTGAGCTGCTTACGGTGGTCATGGGGAGACCATGCCTCTTCCATGTAAAGAGCAGAGCAGCGAGGCCGGCATCTCTTGCCTCCGTCCGAAACTGACATGGCCAGTGAGGAATGCTGTTAAAGACAAAGTGCGCTTGCCCTTTTGGTTTTTTTTCCTTTTGTTTTCATATTTTCCTGGCATAGGACCTAGAATACATTGCCAGGTGGACAGTGTGGCTCAGTCCACCTGTGTTTGGGGCTAGCCTTCCACTTTGGAAAGCTAACGGAAGAGACGGGGCTGCTGGTCCTACCTGGGAAGCTCCTTGCTAAAAGCTACAGGCCCATCTCCTCAGCAGAGTGAGCAGAGGGCCTGGGGTACAGACACCCGCAGTGCCAAGAAGCCAGAATCCTTTTTCTAGAACAAGAACAGAATCGCAGTGAAGTCCTAGCCAGGCCACTGGCATGGGCGGGCTCATAAACTGCTCCTTCCTTATCACAGCAGATATGTTTCTACAGTCCGCTTAGAAAGCCATTAGACAGCATTTCACCAGCCTAGTCCTGGGAAAAGGAAATTGCTGGGCTGGATCTTAGCTTCAAAATAGCTGCTAACCTTTAAAAGGAGGATGAAAGCAGAGGAGTTGGTGGACCCTCGGGCGCGTCTCGAGGTGGGTGCTTTCCTCAGAGAGCTTGCTCATGTGTTCATAAGGGTGTGTGGAACATCTCTCAGGACACTGCTCTGATGTTTTTCAGCCCCGTGGGAAAGACGTCCTCATAGGCTAGTGTGAGTGGGTACTATGTTGGAACAATGGGGAAGTGGTAGGCAAGTGGGACCCTCCGTGAGAATGGGGATGTGCTGGGGAGCCCGGGCTCACTGCCTTCTCCCCACATGTCTTTTCAGATGCGCTGGCTCCCTCCCTCCGAGGCTACTTCTCAGGGCTGGAAGTCCCGTCAGTTCTGCTGAATACTATGTAAGTACTCGGTTTCCTATGAATATGCAAAGCCCCTGCTACACTTGGGTACATGGTGGCTGCGCTGTGAACACAGCTCTCCTCCTTTCTCTGCACCCACACCTCAGGCACCTCCTTTGGTTGTCCAATTTTGTTAAATCATTTGAACTACATGGCACTGCGTCTTTCTGAGAGGAAGTTTTCACCTAGGCATGGGTGCTACTCTGTTTGAGTCTAACTTACAAAACCAGTACCTGGCCTCCCACTATAAGTAGTCAGTGCTAGTTTCTGTAGAACAGCTGTCAGAAAATTTTGTTACATAATTGTAGTTCACCTGCTGCCAGCATTAAACCAAAACCTTAAGTTACAGGATTAGTGATCCAGTAACTGACACAGTAGTTTATTATGGGAGTCTTATTATGGGAGACTTATCAGAATGAGTTTCCCTGCATACATCATATCCAAAGTTCTAATCTTTATAAAAGACCTCATTTTTCTACTGAAGGTGGAGTGCACAGTTCCATCAGGCTTTCCTTTTAAGGTTTTCATCATGAAGGAAGCAATATTGTAAATCGGCATTTTAGGCCTAACTTTGCTTCAGAGAACTACCAAATGAAGTTTTTCCTATAAACATAGAATTTCTACAACATACCAAATGCCTTCTGTAATTCAGAAATTCTGAATTTCTGTTAAGTACAAGGCACTGTTCTTCTAAACTCTAATTTGGTATGTAAATTTGGAGAGTTTACTTAAAGTTTTTAGAATGTTATAGTTCCACCATCAGCCTTCTCTTGGTTTACTTAGTTCCTTCTCAAAATAGGAAGAAAAGTGAGAAGAGGGAAGGGCCCGATGCTCATCCTGTTAGAAATGTTAAAGAGATCATGGCAAACGTATGCACCTAATTCCACCATAGTGTCATGGGCCTTTCCTTGGAAACTTGCTAAGATAAAAATACTTTGATACAAAATTAATGTTCCTTTTCTTTTTCCACCATTAATACTGAGTCCGTGTGCTTTTGTTAGATCATTTGAGGCCATTTAGACAGACTCCTCTGGAGAGGCATTCTGTGGAAAGAACAGACCCCTGGTCGACTTAGATTCCACTTAACATGGAAAAATGTTTCAGACCTCTCACAAGAAAACGATTGAAGAAATGATAGACACTAGAGCTGGCCTCATGCAGGTCAGGGCCCTGTCAGGGAGGAAGAAAGAGAGCATTGAATATGATTTTTAAACAGTGCTAGGGTCTATTGAACAGGTAAGTTGCCCTGTTGACCTGAAGTCTCGGTTGGTGGGTCAGGTCACCTTCAAGATATGGGAGGACTTCTGTGTGGGGACTTCATTTGTGAAGTTCTCATCACGCAGGAGGCCGGCCCTTTTGGATGATCTCCAGTCCAAGGTCAGAAGACCCCTTCTGTGTTCGCACAGGAGAGGCCTCACCAGATGGAGAGTAATGAGCAGGAGCTTGTCAGAAGCCCACAGGCTAGTCTCCAAGCAGCCAGTCATGGCCCAGCAATATTCGTGGCTCTTTCTCTGACAGTAGGGACAGAGAAGTTGAGAGAGCGCTTTGTGCTTTAGGACATCAGCATCGGTAAGCTAAAAGAGGATCTACTCTTCCTCTAACCCAACATATTTCATGTTTTAACCCAGTTATTTCATATTCGAATGTGGCCAAATAATAATAGTCCTCAGGGGTGATCACAGGTGACGTACACAAATCCTTCCAGGGTCAGACAGTGAAACAAATTTCTTTACCCAAAGATTCTCAGAGTCTTTATTACCTTATGAACATCATGAATATTTAAGAGGAGGGGGTATTTCTCAAGCTTATTTGAGACCAGGTCATCTTTTTTTCACAGACTCTTAAGTGACTAATGCTTCATGCTTGGGGAAACCATATCCTAACCTCTTAGCCAGAAACGAAACCAGAGGCTCCTATACATAGAGATCCTTAGAGGAGTATTCATCTGTGATACTGCTGATTAATCTGTGATGATATCTAAAAACCCAGACAGTGTAATAGCTTCTTGTAGCTGCTTTTGTTTGTCCTTCATTCTGAATTACATGTCTCACGTGCGCACACGTGTGTGTGTAAGTACCCTTTTAAAATGGTAGTGTTAGGAAATGGCAGTTGTATTTTAAATGTCCTTTCGTAGTTAACAATTCATAATACAGAAAAATGTTCTTTTAAAATACTTAACTATTTTATGAATTCTAAAAGTTTGCTTTTTAAGAGAGGTTTTTTTTTTTTTTTTTTTTTTTTCGCTCCAGGGACTACCATTGTTAAGCTATGTAAGACTATATTCGAGATATAGTCTAGGGTATATTAAGTTCAGAATTTCTTTAAGTCCATGTTCTGTCTTCATGTGCCCATAATGAACTTTTAAGCACAGATCCCAAAGCCATACTCATGTGGTTGCATAGGAACCTCTGTCCATTACTGTGGTGCTGCCGGCCCAGCACTGCCTTAACTCCAGACAGCGCTGTTCACACGGACCCTGCTGTGGGCACCTCCCTCTTCCATGACAGTGTTTAGCTCTCCATTGTCACAGGCTGGTACGGTGTTCAGCTGAAGGTGTCTAGGATAAGGAAACTGGAATCCAAAGCCCACGAGAGAGGGCAGGGCTTGAAACGTTGACCTGGCCCTCAGCATAAACTGACAGTTGAGGAAGTTGATGAAACTGGAAGAGAAGCCAAACACCAAGCACATCTGAGACGCAAGAGTCAGCAGAGAAAGAGCAGCCTCCAGATAGTGGAGAGGGAGCTGGAGCAGCAGGGTCAGGCCACTTCTGTCAGAGCCAGATGCTCTAGGAACGTCAGTCGCGTGAGAGAAGACCTTCAACTTGGCAGTTCCGTTTGGTAGGGAAGCTGGCAAAGGATGTTGGCCTAGGACCTAAGGAAGGGCTTTTTTTCCCCCCTTAAGAATTTATGTAGGCTCCAGAGATGACATCCATTGTGAAGCAGTTGCGTGGGTTTCAGTAACAGAGATCCTGCGTTTCATTTTTATCTGCTCACCTAATTTTCTTCCAAATCATTTCTCACAGACCCTTCAGCGGGAGCTCTGAAGGCAGCAATGGCTACCAAGAAGGATCAGCAATTGCTGTCCTTTGGAAGTATGGCTTATAAAAACCCTTTTAGGATCTGAATAAGGATATGTAATGGGCCAGGCGCAGTGGCTCATGCCTATAATCCCAGCACTTTGGGAAGCTGAGACAGGTAGATCACTTGAGGCCAGATGTTCGAGACCAGCCCAGTCAACATGGTGAAACCCCATTGCTACTAAAAAATACAAAAATTAGCTGGGCGTGGTGGCAGGTGCCTATAATCTCAGCTTACTAGGGAGGCTGAGGCAGGAGAAACGCTTGAATCCGGGAGGCAGAGGTTGCAGTGAGCCAAGATGGTTCCACTAAACCCTGGTCCAGGCAACAGATCAACACTGTGTCTCCAGAAAAAAAAAAAAAAAAAGAATATGTGATGTCTCCTGTGGATGAATCATTTATGGTGAGCTAAGCTTGGGCCATGGGCCAGACTCCAGCCTCGGAGCCTGTGGGGATCAAGTAAGGAAGGGGTATGGATAATGGCGCCCATTATTCCTGCACGTGGGAAGTCTAGTCTCCCAGCCCATCTAAAGTGAGACCAGCTTAGTGCGGCTGTCACTTCTGCTCCTTATAATCTCTTGGATCAAGTCCTTTCCCAGACAGCCTATAATTCAAGCTGTGTAATCTTAGGCAAATGCAAATTAGAATTGGAAACATTGGTGCTGATAAGCTAATACAAACATTTTAAACCAGAACAACTCTCTCAAGGCCAAATGAAAGCCACGTACCACTCATTGGCAGAGGCTCACATGGCTCTCTTCATTCGGTGGAGAGGGCTTTCTTCTCCAACTCGTTTTCCCAGCATGGAAAGAACAGATCTGAAGACGAGCAGGAGTAACGCTGTCCTTGAAATCCTGAATGAGGTCCTCCAAGTCGTTTTCATTTATCTTCTTGGACTTCTTAGTGCTAAAGAGAAATCAGTGACTAGACTAGAAATATAAATAAGTACTTTAGACAAACATTTGTTGTATCTGCTGTGTGCAAGATATATGAACATGAAAATCAGACCTGTGCCTCTCAGGTGCTTAAGTTCTAATGGCAGAGAACTGTGGACACATAGACAAGAGAGGGGAGTTACTGCTCACAAGCCTACAGGATCAGCCTGCTGTGAGAGCCACAGCTGAGGGCATGTACAGGGCGTGTGCACACCGTTGCTGGGGCATAGGCAAGGCCATCAGGAGAGGGGTAGTCACAGGAATAGGGTGTTTCTGGCATTTTAATTTGCTCAGCCTCTTGCTGACGGATGGTGTTGAGTCTGGCCACAGGCTGTGTCTTCATCACTAGAGTTTTGCTGATGGTCCAGCCATGTGCCAGAGAGCCCAGAATATAGAATCAAGATTGAAAATTGTCAGTTTCCCAGATACACTGAGAACAGGAGAATGTGAGCAACGCTGCTGTCAGTCCTTGCATGCAGTGAGAGTTAGGCAGCTTTCCTCGATGGATGTTAAAATAGAGTTGAACTGTTTGTGAAAGCGAAGAACCAGTATTTGGAAGCCAAGTGGAGTGTAGGGGGAGGTCTTCTTTCAGGGCTCTTGAAATTTTCCTGGCCATGGACTGGGACCAGAGCCCAGAAATTATAAACACATAGAGTTACAGCCCCTACAAATTGGAGAAGGAAATGGCAAGAGAAAACACTGCAGAATTTGGAGCAGTTTGTCCCTTCTCTTCTGTTTTGGGTGGAACGGCCTCCCCTGTCTTTGGCTAGAGCTTGGAGTCATCCTCAGGGGAGCCCCAGGTGCTGGTGCCCAGGTAGAGCTTAGAGCTTAACAAGGAGGAAGGGCCCAGCCAGCCACGGTGGCTCCTGCTGTCATCCTGGCCCTGAGCCACGTGTCCGTGTCACACTACCACACTGCGATGCACCCAGCAACCAGTAAGAGGCTGTGAGGTCCGCACATCGCACCTAAGGCTACAAATGCCGTAACTATCCATCATACCTAAGGCTAATACAGTGAGCAGCCGCAGCGTCTCCGGGAGGAGATGGGTAAGAGGTAATCAAATAGACATAATAGTTTAGGTGGTGATAGTGTTGAGGGAATAAATAAGGCCAGGTAAGCAGCTCAGCGCTTTGGCGGGGCAGCGCTTGTGATGCCTTTTGCTTCAAGGTAGCAGAGCAGTCAGGGTCCGCCTAAGAAGGTAACATGCAGCAAAGACCTGGAAAGAACCAGCTTCATTCGGGGTTTCTTTTTCAGAACACACTCCACTGTAGTGAGGGTTAGAAAATATTTAACTCTGTAATCTTAACTAAATGGACAGGAAGTGCAGCAGGCTTGGCTCTCGTGCGGCGCTAAGGAATTGCTGGGAAAGCGCGCCGGACCCTCCTCAGAGACCTTTTTCCATTTTCCCAGTGAGGAGACGCGAGCCTGGTTCTGCGATTCCTTCCAGTTCTGGGGTTTGTTATGGTTCCCGTCTGAGCTCTAAGGTAGGGGTGGACCTGAAGACCCTCCACCCTGCCAGTCCTCTGGACGCGGTGGGTGCCCCCTCCAGCCACCAGTGTCCTCTGGAATGTCCGCCACATCACAAGCACTTACCAAGCGCCTCTGCAAACCACGTGACAACCAAATGCAGTGAAAGCTGCAGCCCACCCCGCACCTGCTCCTGGCCATTGTCTGTTTTCTGTGGGTCTGGCTGGAGTCCTTGGAGACTCCTGAGCACGTGCACTGACAGAGCTGCCTGACTGCTCCCTGGAAGAAGTTCAGAAAGGGGGTCCCACGACTCCTGAGAGCAATTCCTGGCTGGACTCTGGCTCATGTCACTGTCCCCAGGTAACCCGCGGGTGCAGACAACTGTTGTTGAGGTCTCAGGAGCAGCTTGGTGATAAAACCCTATGCTCCTGGGGACATGGATGAGAGGGAGGCTCCCAGGATCCCAGTATTCATATCAGTGCTGAGTTGCACTGCTTAGCTTAAGCCCAGAGGCTTCTTAATCATCCTAAAAATGCAGCCTCCCGGGAAGTGCAGCTGGCTCTGCAGCCCTGGGTGGCTTGCGCGCTCTCTCCCGTGTGGAGGGGGCCTGGAGAGGCTGGGTGAGCTGATAGGTTTTGTGTGCAAAGACGATTATTTTTCTGTTCTCAACCCAATTTTTGCTAAAAAACTAGAATCACATCTAATGTTCTATAGTGAAATTCTGCAGAAAATATTTTCTTCCTTAAATCTGAGAAGACAGATGTCCTAGGAAGGTAGTCCTTCCTTAAGGCTCATCCTTGATTCTGGAGTTGGGTTTCAGCACAGCAGTCCAGCTCTCTGTGGAGTCCTGGTGGGGCCACTCAAAGGTGCCAGCTGAGCCAGTGCCATCCTTCTGGGGAACTGGGACAGTCCACAGCAATACGTTATGCACTCCAGTTCTCAAAGCTTTGCATACTGGACGTGGCCTGTCGGCAGGAAGAGAGATCTGAGAAACCCTAGCAGGAAGTAGGACGACTGGTGTCCACATGCACGGAATTGGGCTTCCTTCCCTGGCACTGGAATCTTTGCTGTAACCAGCTGCGTTGGGGGCAGCTATGCCTGCAGGAAGAATATTAGAAACAAATTCTTTGCTGGGTCTTTGTACCTTCATATTTCTAAATTCGCAGACCCTAGGGAGTAGCTAGATATGTTCACAAGTGGGCATCCTTTTGGTTTTTGCTTTTCAGGAGATGCCTGGAGGAAACTTTAGTCCTTAGTGCCTGTGACAGACAGGGTTTTCCTATGGCCTTGGGCTGACCAAAGCTGCTGCTTCAAAGCAGCTCCTGGAGGTGGTGGTTTCTGGATCTTGCTCTGGGTGGGGCCTCAGGTCCCATGCCTTTGCTCTGTGGGGCTTTTGGATGGTCCTCGGGGTCTAGACCACAGCCTTTGGGATGTGGTACAAAGTCGTCCTTGCTGGGCCCGCAGCCTCCTAGCGTCCTCATGAAGAGTATATGCTTTTATTTGAATGCCCATCTTCCCTGACCCCCAGGAGCCTCTGACTTGCTCCACTGAGTCCTCAAGTGCGTTTTCCTGGCTGAGAGCTTTTCGTGCGGTATATGTAAGGCCATTCTACAGTGACATCTTGTCCTCCACTCAGCAGCAGAGGCCTTTGATCTCTCCTGTCGTTGCCTGTTTCAGCTCTCTGCCCTCAGAACAGGCTGGTCTTCAAGACCCAGGTGCACCGAAGGAGGTCACTGTGCACTATTAATGGGTGATCTCTCTGCATCCCAGGTCCCAGGTGTGTGATGGCGGCTGCAATCTGTCTTGTGGGTATTAATGCAATCTTCAGTGGTGGCTACTGTTCTCTAGCTGTTCTGCAAAACTGGAGCGTGCTGGTAAGTAACACAGTCAGGGTTGAATAAGCCCTTGGGCAGCATGGCCTGGGCAGGGCACTATGTTGTTGGCTAGTGTGGTCACGTGCCAACGTGGGAACCGCAGGCCTCTGGGAGTGGGGCCGGAATTCCAGGTGCTGGTGCCCTCCCTTCCCCCAAGTGATTCTGGCTGGAGTTCTTGAACATCTGCTCCAGCACGGCCTGCCTGGGGAAGGTCATCCCAGGACAGCAACTGATTTATCACCCTAGTATTTGGTGCTCACACGTCCTCCTTAGGTAAGGCTGGCACCATGAACTTCTGGCTCCAGCAGCACCTGGAGGGAGGACTCCACCTAAGGAAATATTACTGAAACAAGGCATTTCGCTTGAAGCATCTTAGCCTTTTTTTTGGGGGGGGGGGCAGAATTAATCATTTTGTTGGAATGTATATATTCCCCCATCTTATTAATCCAGTTATACTGAGTATAATCAGCCATTTCTTGATGACTTGGGGACCTAGGGTAATTACCCTTGGGCATGACTGAATCATACGATTCTCAGTATATTTCTGCAGACTGTGGGCCATTTAGTAGGTAATGGTTTTGGTGAAACGTCTTTTCATCCCTTCACTCCTCAGTTTGCTCAGCTTCTAGCAGGAAGTGTAGTCTAAAAAAAATCCTCATGTAGCATCCCCAGAGGTGACCTTCCTGCCAGGTACCACGTTAGGGGCTGCCAGGTCTCTGGAAAGCCTGGCTTAGAATGGCAGGAACACCAGAGGCGAGCTGAAGGCAGTTTATGTCTCAGCCTAAATAAGCAGCAGGCTGCATCCCTCTGAGGGGCCTATAAAAAAAAAAAA